>PVKP010010332.1:0-64575 GCA_004027715.1 Plecturocebus donacophilus
TTATTTTCTACAAAATTACTTTCCCAACATCCAGTGAGTTTTGAATTAAGAGAATTGTTTAAATCCTCAGCAGACTTTTCAATCAATCTAAACCGTCTCCTTAACTGAACATCTAGACAGCAGAGAGTGAGAGTGAGAGAGAGAGAGAGAGAGAGAGAGAGAGAGAGAGAGAGACAGAGAGAGAGAGAGATCGGGCGCCACCGGCAGAGCTCGAGCCACAACACTGTCCGTGTGGGAGTTCCGGAAATCCGCATCCACCCGAAACTCGTCCCGAGGCAGAGGGGTTCGGGCTGCGCGCCTCCCACCGCCTCGGCTGGGTCCCAGCTGAGAATACTCACTGGGCTGAGCCAACTTTGCCCTCCCTCTTCCCGAGCACTTTCGCAGGCTTTGTGTCCTCCACATCTTGCTGTAGTTCGGTCATCGGGGCCGGGTCCGGAGGGCACCTCAGACCTCCGCGCGCCCGGCTGTTCCCGGCTGTTCCCGGCTCCTCCCGGCTCCTCCCGGCGTCAGGGTCCCGGGGCGCAGGCCGAGCGAGCCGCGCCGTGCCCTCCTCCCCTGCGGCCTCCGCCCGGCGCATCCAGGCCGGGCCGCGGACCGGGACACGTCGGGGCGGGCGCGATTGGTCCGACCCAGTGTGGAGGAGCCGGGAGGGGGGGAAGGGGAGGGTCGAAGCGAAGTGACAGCCTCTTTCCCCAACCCAGGAGGCAGAGGAGAGAGAAAGGAAACCTGTTGAGCGAGTCTTTCGGGAGAGGAAGCTAATTGGCCAAGCAGGTGGAACATTTGCCTGAGAAGGAACAATGTATTTAGCCTCCTGGTAAACTGGGCCTTTTTTTTCTCTCCCGACTGTAGCAGGGGGGTCTCTAAGGGCAGCCGGCTCCAGATCCCGGAAATGCAGACGTCTGAGGGGGACGTTCTCCCACACAAAAGCCCTGTGTGGGCTGGGCTATGCCCCGTCCTACATTATTCAGACGGGATGTTGCTTCATTGAGGGACTGCCTTTTCTGCCTCGACAATACGTCTGCTCAATTTTTTATGTGGGAATAACAAAGGTAACAGGTAGTTGCCTTTGGTGCGTTTTGGTTAACCCTTCATCTTCTCTGGGTGATGAGACGGTAAGAAGAAGCAGTCATTAAAAATCTTCCAATATTGGGTTATGACTGCCCTTATCAAAATCAAAATTGGTGTTTGATAATTCCCAAGCTGTCTCTTTGGTGACCATAGTTGTACAAGTACCTTATTTACTACGCACTCAACCAATACCGTGAATGCCTCTTCTTCCCACCTTTTGGTGAGATTCTGACTTGCCGGTTTTAAGGTTTTGCATTCGAAGCGTCTGTTTTACTCAAGCATTGAACGGACTTTTGAGATCCACCATGTTCCAAGCATTGTTCTCAGCCAAGGGTGTCCAATCTTTTGGCTTCCATGGGCCACACTGGAAGAAGACGAATTGTCTTGGGCCACACATAAAATACACTGACACTGAGGATAGGTGATGAGCTTTAAAAAAGATGCGTTCAGGGACCCTGCACGGTGGCTCATGCCTATAATCCCAACACTTTGGGAGGCCAGAGGCTGAGGCAGGTCGATCATTCGAGGTCAGGAGTTCAAGACTAGCCTGGTCAACATAGTGAAACCCCGTCTCTACTAAAAATATGTAAATTAGCCGAGTGTGGTGGTGGGCGCCTGCAATCCCAGCTATTTGGGAGGCTGAGGCAGGAGAATCACTTGAGCCTGGGAGGCGGAGGTTGTGGTGAGCCAAGGTGTGCCACTGCACTCCAGTCTGGGTGATGAAGTGAGACCCCATCTCAAAAACAAAACAAAACGAAAACAAAATTTGTGCATAAATGTCATAATATTTTAAGAAAGCTTACAAATTTGTATTGGGCCATATTCAAAGCTGTCCTGGGCTGCAGGTTGGGCAACCTTGTAAAAACATTGACTTGTTATAGCAAATAACATTTGTATTGGTGGTTTTCTAATTTGCTATGGAATAGTTGACAATAAAAATAACTAATATAAAACGTTATTATTGGAAGCCTGACTTGACTTTACAACAATTACAAGTGGTAACAGGAGAGCATGACATGCCTGGGGAAAAACTACTAACTATGTTCTGCGGCTGCAAGTCCTTCATTTTTCTTTTAAAATAAAGTTTTGATTTAAGCATATTACAAAGACTATGCAACCATAGTACATAAATGTATGTGTGTATGTTTGTAGGGTATATGTGTGTGTATAAAACACCTAACCTTCTAAATAACTTCAAACATTTTGGAGACTCAAATTCTTTCCAAAATTTTCTTTTCTCCTTTTACATATATATCATTGGACTGAGAGAACAAAAGCATCTTTTTGTAGCTTGCTTGCTCCAAAGTTGATTCTCGTGACATTTGAAAAATAAGTAGAAGAAAAAAGCTTACACAAATTCCAGAAGAGTTAGCTTGGTCAGGCCTCTCTCTCTTTTCTTCCTGACCACTGATCCCTTTGCTATAGGAGCTGTGCTAGGTGGGATGGGGAAAGCTCTGGGTGACCTGAAAGCTTGAAGGGTGTCTCCTTGGTGCACATAGTTGTCTCTTCCTGGCAGCATTCCTGATGCCTTCACCTCTAGGTCTTTGCTTGAGATCTCCATACTCCTCAGGTTAGGGATAGGTTTGGAATAGAGATGAGGTTGAGGGCACTCTCTCGAATCTCAAGTGCCCTCCAAGTTCTGACTACAGAGCTGAGATCAGACTGACTTTTCTCCTCTAAGTAATTTTTTATCGTGGTAAAATATACATAACATTACTATTTATCATTTTAATAAGTATATAATTCAGTGGCATTCAACACTTTCACAATGTTTTTAACTGTCACCACTATCTGTACACAAAACTTTTTTTTTTATCATCCTCAGCATACGCTCCCACTGAACCCATTAAACAATGACTCCCTCTTCCCCACCTCCTCCCAGCCTCTGGTAACCTCTGTTTTACTTTCTGTCTGTATAAATTTGTCTGTTTTAGGTACCTCATATAAGTGGAATCACACAATATTTTTCCTTTTGTGTCTGGATTATTTCACTCAGTGTAATGTTTTCAAGATCAATCCATGTCATAGCATATATCAAAATTTCATTTTTTGGCTGAAAGATATTCCTTTGAATGTGTATACCACATTTTGGTTGTCCATTTATCTGTTGATGGACACTTGGGTTGTTTCCACCTTTTGTCTGTTGTGAACGATGCTGCTATGAACATAGGTGTGCAAATGTTTGTCTGAGTCCCTGATTTCATTTCTTTTGGATGTATACCTAGGAGTAGACTTGCTGGGTCGTATGGCAGTCTATGTTTAATCTTTTGAGAAATCATGGTCAGGCCTCTTTTAATGCATGAGTAAGGGCAAGTATTCAAAGTGGTCCTAGCATGGGCTTACGGCTCAATTAAAAGGCCCTCAGATACCCTGAAATAGTTTGAAGTTCTTTAGTGCATGGTATAAGGACTTCCAGTGGTATGGGTTTAAGTGAGAAGGAGCAGGTGAGGTTGAAGTGGAAGTTGAGGGAGGTAGGGAAATTATCAGTCTTTTCCTAGAGTGGAAGAATTAGAAAGGAGCAAGTAAGCTACATTATTTTACATACTGATGTTTGCTTATGTTTAAAAAACACTGTTAAACAACTGCCTAACTTGTTTATTCTTGGGGCTATTATATAGTAATATGGAATATAGTATTCAAAAGGCACCACAGGCAAACAATAAAGGAAATGTCATTGCCACGTGACAAAATAGAGATAAAGATTATGCCTATGATATGTGAGAGAAGAGACAAGAGAAAAAAGATTATGCCTAAAATGTTTTAGGATGCTGTTTGATCTTGCACCAATAAGAGACATTATTTTTCTTCCACTAAGTCTCTGGGAATCTAAATTCTCCTTTTTAAAAGCAAAGAAGATTTCTAGCTGATACTTTTTCTAGTTTTTGAAACCACTTTGGTAGAAGATGCCAGACATATCACCTTTAGGGGGTGTAGGAGCTTTTATTCAAACAACTTTGATGTTTGATATTGGTCAGATATTGGCCTTCCTTAACAAGAGCACATACACAGTGTCTCTCTTCATAGTCTTGGGGGCAGAATACAAATAATGTGTTTGGATACTTGAGTGGAGATTTGGTTGCAAGGTGATATGATTTGGCTCTGTGTCCCCACCCAAATCTCATGTTGAATTGGGATCCCGAGTGTTGAAGTTAGGAAGTGATTAGATCGTGGTGGTGGTTTCTAATGGTTTGGCACTACCCCCCTAGTGCTGTCTTGTGATAGAGTTCTCATGAGATCTGGTTGTTTGGAAGTCTGTAGCACCTCCCCCTTTGCTCTCTCTCTCTCTCTCTCTCCCTCTCCCTCCTGTCTCTCACTCTGCCATGTGAAGACAGTGCTTGCTTCCCCTTTGCCTTCCACTATGATTGTAAGTTTCCTGAGGCCTCCCCAGAAGCAGAAGCCTGCACTACCCACAGAACTGTGGGCTGATTAAACCTCTTTTCTTTATAAATTACCCAATCTCAGGTAATTCCTTATAGCAATGTGAGAATGGACTAATACACAATGTATGGTCAAATATTATAGTTACCTAATTTAAAACATGTGGTGGGGTATTTATTAACCAATAAAAGTATGGGTAAGTATCTTCACATGCCTGTAATTTTATGCATATTGTCTGATGATAGGTTTTAGAAGATGTTGATGACCTTATCAAGATGAAACCTGGAAGTTGTGTAATAACTTAACTATGCATGATATTTTATAAGTAAAAGAATTCCAGGAACAATTGTCAGACCATTCCTGTTTTTAATTAAGGTCAGTATCCAAAGAAGAAAATGGGGGGGAAAATGGAGAGAGTTCAGAAGAGAAACACACAGTGACAATGAAGAACTTAATTCTAAGACTTTCCAAAAAATTGTAAGAATGAAAGTTGAGAAGCATTATCTGAAGAGGTACCTTTGTTGAATGATTTATGTCAATATGAAGAAAAGATTCCCCATGAATATAACCATGAAATATTGGAATGGAACTCTGTAGTAGACTATGGAATCTTCTGTGTTGGAGGGCTTTGAAGATAAGATTAAAATAATTAATAGAGTAGTTTTAAGCTAGTATTTCCCAAGCCAAGTGATACTGCAGATTGGGACATTTGAAATCTATTTCTTCTTAGAGATGAAACAACTACTATGCTTAGCACTCATGTTGAGAGGAATAGGCAAGATGGCAAGGGCTTACTGGTCCAGGGGCCAGAGGGTAGTTGTGAAACACTAACATAAATCTGGTTCATTGAGAAAGCAGAAGCAGTAAAAAAACTCTTCCAGTTCACATTATTTTTTTTTAAGAATTAAAATAAATGATGCCACAGAACCAAGAAATTAAAATCTATCTCAAAGCTTTAAAATACATGCCTATTTTTTATATGGCAAATACTACAGATTACAATGTAATCTGTAGAGTCCCTGCGATTATCCAGCACAGTGGTTTTCTTGCTGGGTTCTGTGGGAGGCCAGGGCTCTTTGTTTTAGTGAGAGGAGGGCCTAGCACTTGAACATAGGTGTTCTGATTCATGGGTCTATTTCCTGCTCCTATTTCAGTGCATCTCTCCTGCTTCAGTTAGCACTCATCTACTTGTATCTGTTTCATATATTTGTGTTCTCTCTTAATTTCTACTTGGCCTGCCACACACTAAACACAATTTAAAAATAAAATTCCACCATCATTTTTCAGAGAAGAGCTCAAGCCTTCAGGGAGTTCAGTGACTTGGCCAAAATTACAGTGGCCTCATGAGAACGAAGACCCTGTTTTCTTGACTTCCAGATGGGTGCTTTTAGGGTTGTAGGAGAGTGAGCAGTGCAAAACAAATTTTGTTAGTGGCAAAGACATACATCTTGTAGGAGAGTGTGTTGGAGAGAAAGTCCAAGGACATTCAGGTGTGAATACAATGTTTGTGAAGAAATGTTTGAATCTAGAACTATCTTTGTAGGCTGCATTTTGTAGTTATCTGTTGCTGTATAACTATTTTAAAACCTGGTAGCTTAAAACAATAATTTATTACCTCTCATGGTTCTGTGAATTGGCTGGGCTCGGCTGAACGGTTGTCACCTGTGGTCACTCATGCATTTGCACTCAGATAAAGGCCGGGTTTAAAGTCATTTGAAGACTCAGCTAAGCTGGATGTGCAAGATGGAATTTTCATTCCCAGGTCTGGTGCTTCAGCTGGGATGGCTGGAAGAACTGAGGGCTAGCTGAGCATTTCAGTGTCTGTGCAGCACTCCATGTGGCTAGCTTTGGCTGCCTTACAGCATGGCAGTCTCAGTACAGTTGGATTTTTTAACTTGCTCTCTGGCATCCTCCAGACCCTGTGTTCTATAGCAGCAATGTAGAATACAAAGCTTCCTACGAGACAGTGCAGAAGGTCATGTAGCTTCACCTGTATTGCATTCTCTTGGTCAAAGATAAGCCATAGGGCTAGCCCAGATTCAAGGTGAGAGAGCTACACAAGATGTGAATACCAGCTTACTAGGGGCCATCTAGGGAGACCAGATACCACAGTGTGGATAATCGATTAGGCCCTCTGACTATAGATACCTTGTCATTAGCCATGTGGGTAAGTGGACATTTCTAATAGCACTGTTGCAAATGTATGAGACATAGAAGTGAACAAAACAGGCAAAACCCATGCTGTTGTAGCTCTTACATTCTAGTGGGAAAGACTGAAAATTTAAGTCAGTACATAAATAACACAGTTTCAATGGGTAAGAGACACAAAGAAAGTAAAATAGAAAAGGACAGAGCTTGAGGGAGGCCTATTTTATGGGATGATCAGGGAGGCTTCTTTGAGAGGTAACATCTCAGCTGAGCCTTCAGTGGGGAGGAGGAAGCAATGTGAAGGTCTGGTTGCGGAGCTTGCCAGCCAGAGGGAAGAGTGGAGGTAAAGACCCTGAGGCAGGACTGGGAGAGGCATATTTTAAGAATGGAAAGAAGCCCAGTGTTCTCCACTGTGCCTGGAGTATAAGGAAGGAGGAGAAGGTTGGTGGGAGAAGGATAGCACCTCACAGAGAATACCGTTTCTGTCCATTGGTTTATTATCTGTCCTCTCCCATAAGAATAGAATCTTCTCAAAGACAAGAACGTTGTCGATCATGTTCACCCTGTGTTCACAGTGCGTAGTTCATGTTAGATGCTCAATAAGTACTTGTTGAGTGAGTAGATCATTGAATGGTTGTTTCTAACCACTGAGTTTCAACCATACTCCTGTGAAGCTCTTACTGACCTGAGATGTTCTAATGTTGTATAATACTCCTTTTTGTTTTTCACTTTGCAAGAAGAAAAGAAGTGAGTGAAAAAGAAATATAACAACAATTTCCTCCCCATAACAAAAAGGAAAATCTTGGGTTCGTGCTATTTATCATATGACTGCTAGTGGAGCGCAAGTGCCTCTACCAGATTACAAAGGTCCCATAACTGTCAGATGGTTTAGACCTGGAGCAAGTCCAAGAATCACTGTTTATAATCCACAGGCAACAATTTAGAATTATGGAATCTCTCACATTTTCTCAGAGAAACATTCATACAGCTACTTCCTTTCCTTGTTGTGGGAACTAGTGATCACACCATCAATATTAGGCCTGGCCTTGCTCTTTCCTCCTGCCATGATTGTCGTGTTCTTTTTCTCCGTGTGAAATGTTTCGACAATGCAATCCATGCATTGCAACTGACAGATTGTTTTGAAGCAGTTAATATTTAATCGTGGTTAGTTTCTGCATATTACATATTTTCTCTATCACTTATATTGTATACTTTTTTGTTGCTTTTCTGACTTTTCATCTTTTAAAATATCTTTTTCTTTTTGGACAATTTCTATTATTATATAATTTTGTTATCTTTTCTCCAGTCTTTTCTCTATATAGCACTATTTTAAAAAATCATTTGAAACAATAAGTTGAAACAAGAAAGAAAAGGGAGAACATGAGAGAAGGGAATGCAGAAGACTTCTCCTCAGGCAAATAAGAAAGTTTTTCTACATTTCTCAAGGAGCCACAGATTTACTTTACTTACACTTTTTGGTTGAAACTTATAAATAGAACCTTCATTTGAGACAAATTGTGTAGCCCTCCCTCTTTTCCTCCCTCCTACTCTTCCTTCCTTCCAAAAAACATTTTTTTTGCATGCCTTTTACGTGTCAGGTCATATCCTGGGTGATGGAGATATAAAAATAAATAAACACCATGCTTACTATAAGTGAGTTTGCAGTCCAGTAGGAGAAACATATCAGTAAACAGATATTTACAAAACATACACACACACACGGAACCTTAGTCAGAAACTATCATGTTCTTATATAACAACCAGAAACTTAGTGCCAGGTAACATCATGGTGTCAAATGGAGAGAAGGGAAAAGGGCTGATCATCTGATGCTTTGTGTCCTTTTGTTTTGGGTCACACACAACCACTCATTCCCATTCGTTCACCCCCTACAGTCCCCCATGCATCTGAACAAATTTTAGAACAGGCTCTAGGCTGGAAGTCAGGAGAACTGGGCTCTAGTCCAAGCTCTGCTTTGTACTGGAATGTGATTCTATTAATGGAATACAGCACTGAAGTAACAGAACTACTGGCCCTAAGGAAAGGGCCCTAGATTGCACAGTTATAGCTGTATCTCTTCTTTCTGTCTTTATATAGACAAACTACAGGAATGGAGTAGGGGAGGCTTTTTACATAGAAATGTTGTCTAAACCAATTGCAAAACCTTAAAAAAATCTTCATGAGGAAAGGGTGGTTACTGAAGTCTATTCACCTAAGAATATACATGCGTTTACCATCTTCCTATAGAGCTTTGTAATTTGCATTAGTTTCCACATTTAAAAGCATACCAGGTGGGGCATGGAGGCTCGTGCCTGTAAAGCCAGCATTTTGGGAGGCTGAGGTGGGAAGATCACTTGAGGCCAGGAGTTTGAGCTCAGCCTGGGCAGCATAGTGGGACACTGTCTCTACAGAAAAAGAAATGAAAAAAATTAGCTAGGCATGGTGTCATATGCCTGTAGTCCCAGCTACTTGGGAGGCTGAGACAGGAGGATCACTTGAGTCTAGGAGATCAAGGCTGCAGTGAGCCATGACTGAGCCATTGCACTGCAACCTGAGTAACAGAGTGAGACCCTGTCTCAACAACAACATAAAAGAATACCAGATGAAACCAGAACATTTTCTTGTGTGTTAAGATCCCAGCCTAGTTAAAATCAGAATTTAGTTTTTATTTTTAGTAGTAGTTAAGGAAATCAAATTAAACATTTATCTTTATTCCATATCAGCAAATATATGATAAGTTCTCGAATAAGATACCTATCAGAGGGTGATTCAGACATTGGAAATAGACAGACATTGGTCTTATAGAATCTGAAGTCCCCAGAGTTTGAAAAAGTAATGTATAAATTTGCAGTAGACACTACAGAGAAGCAGGTGATTAGAGCTTATGAGAATAGTCTTGGTTCCTGGCTACTTAGTTGTATTCCCCGGGTGGTCCTACAGTATTTCCTTTCTGTACTGGATGTCTAAGGGATTGTCCATGGTATTTTTTTTTAGTAAACAACTCTCCTTGTTTGAGTTAGTTGAGGGAGTTGTTCTAGGGATAAGAGAGTCCTGATGAGGGATAGAATAAGGGAATGGTTAAGAGTCAGATTAATCTGAGAATCCTAATATGCAACTTACTATTTTGGACAAGTGACTTGCCTTCTCTAAGCCATGATTTTACTCATTTATGGGGAAAAACTGGAATAGCACTAGCATCTATTTTATAGAGTCATTAAGGATAAAAGATTCCATTCAAGGAGAAGTTTTACCTATCCTAAATATATATCCACACAGCACTGGAGCACCCAATTCACAAAACAAGTACTTCTATGCCTACAAAAAGACTTAGACAGTCACACAATAATCGTGGGGGACTTTAACATCTCACTGACAGCCTTAGACCAATCATCAAGGCAGAAAACTAACAAAGACATTTCTGGACTTAAATTCGATACTTGAATAATTGGACCTAAGAGACATCTATGAAGCACTCCACCCATCTCCCACAAAATATATATTCTTATCTGCACATGGAACATACTCCAGGATGGACCACATGCTCAACCTCATACTCAAGTCTCAATAAATTAAAAAAAAAATTGAAATCATACCAGCCATACTCAGAATGCAGTGGAATAAAAATGAAAATTGATTCCAAAAGGATCTCTCAAAACTACACAATCACATGGAAATTAAAAAACTTGCTTCTGTGGGGTTGACTGAGGCCTTTCTTAAATATGAGCTGCGGCCCAATGTCTCCCTATCCCAGTTCTGCTCTCTCCCCTTTCCCATCCTCCCCTTCCCATCCTCTTCCTCTCCTTTCCACCTTTCCTTCTCAACCTTCCCTCACCCACTTCCCTCCCCCAACCCCTCCCTTCTCCACATTGCCCTTCCCTAGTCCTGCTTCCTGCCCTGCCCTCCTCTCCTAACAAAAAATAATAAATAAATAAGTAAATAAAAATTAAAAAAACAAAAAAAAACTTGCTTCTGAATTACTTTGGGATAAACAACAAAATTAAGGCAGAAGTCAAAAAATTATTTGAAATAAATGAAAACAGAGAGACAACATACAAAAATCTGTGGGATGCAGCAAAAGCAATGTTAAGAGGAAAGTTTATAGTGCTAAATGCCCACCTCAAAAAGTTAGAAAGATCTCAAATTCATGATCTAACATCACCCCTAGGGAAACTAGAAAAACAAGAACAAACCCCTAAGTTAGCAGAAGAAAATAAATAAGTAAAATCAGACCAGAACTGAACAAAATAGAGACTCTGAATTCCATTCAAAAAATCAATGAAACCAAAAGTTGGTTTTTGAAAGGATAAACAAGATCAACAAACTGCTAGCTACATTAACAAAGAAAAAGAGAAGATCTAAATAAGCACAATCAGAAATGACAAAGGTGACATTACAGTCGATCCCACAGAAATGTAAAAGATCCTCAGAGACTATTATAAACACCTCCATGCATATAAACTAAAAAATCTAGAGGATATGGATAAATTCCTGGAAGTACATAGTCTCCCAAGATTGAATCCCTGAATAGACCAATATCTAGAAGAAATTAAAACCCTGAATAGACCAATATCAAGTTCTGAAATTAAAATCAGTAATAAAAAAAACTACCAACCAGAAAAAGCCCTGGATCAGATGGATTTATAGCCAAATTCTACCAGAAGTAAAACGAAGAGCTAGTACCAATCTTACTGAAACTATTCCAAAAAATTGAGGAGAAGGGACTCTTCTCTAATGCGTCCTATGAAGCCACCATCACCCTGATATGCAAATCTGGCAAAGACACAAAATGGAAAACTACAGGCCAATATCCCTGATGAACATAGAGGCAAAAAATTTTAAGACAACACTAGCAAACTGAATCCAGCAGCATATCCATAAGTTAATTCTTCATAAAACAAGTAAGCTTCATTCCTGAGATGCAAAGTTGCTTCATTATATGCAAAACAATAAATGTGATCCATCACATAAACAGAATTTAAAACAAAAAGCATATGATTATCTGAATAGATGCAGCAAAAATTTTTGATAAAATCCAACATTCTTTCATCATAAAAACTTGCAAGAAACTAGGCATCAAAGGAACATAACTCAAAATAATAAGAGGCATCTATGACAAAGCCACAGCCAACATCATATTGAACAGAAAAAACTGGAAGCATTTTCCTTGAGAACTGGACAAGACAAAGATTCCCAGTGTCACCACTCCTATTCAACATAATACTGGAAGTCCTCAGCAGAGCGATCAGGCAAGAGAAAGAAATAAAAGGCATTGAAATAGGAAAAGATGAAGTCAAATTATCTCTCTTTGCTGAGAATATAATTCTATACTTAGAAAACCCTAAAGACTCTGCCTAAAGACTTCTGCAACTGATAAATGACTTAGTAAAATTTCAGGATACAAAATCAATGTACAAAAATCATAGCATTTTTATGCACAAATAATGTTCAAGCTGAGAGCCAAATCAAGATTGCAATCCTGTTTAAAACACACACATACACACACACCCATACATACCCTAAAAATACATCTAACCAATGAGGTGAATGATCTCTACAAGGAGAACTATAAAACACTGCAGAAAGAAATCATAAATGACACAAACAAATGGAAAAACATTCCATATTCATGGGTTGGAAGAATCAATATTGTTAAAATGGCCATACTACACAAAGCAATCTACAGATTCAATGCTATTCCTATCAAGCTATCATCATTTTTAACAGAATAAGAAAAAAATACTCTAAAATTCATATGGAACCAAAAAAAGAGCCTAAATAGCCAAGGCAATCCTAAGCAAAAAGGACAAAGCTGGAGACATCAAGTTACCTAATTTCAAACTATACTGTAATGCTACAGTAACTGAAACAGCATGGTACTGGTACAGAAAAAGACATATAGACCAATAAAATAGAATAGAGAACCCACAAACCAAGACGCATGCCTACAGTTATCTGACCTTTGACAAAGTTATCAAAAATAAGCAATGGGGAGAGAACTGCTTATTCAATAAATGGCACTGGGATAGCTGGTTAGCCATATGTGGAAGAATGAAACTGGACCCCTACCTTACACCATACACACAAATGAACTTGGGATGGATAAAACATTTTAATGTAAGACCTCAAACTGTAAGAATCCTAGAAGAAAACCTAGGAAACACCATTTTGGACATTGGGAAAGAATTTATGACTATCCTCAAAAGTAACTACAACACAAACAAAAATTGACAAGTGGGACCTAATTAAAGAACTCTGCACAGCAAAAAAAAAAAAAAATATTAATAGAGTACACAGACGATCTACAGAATGGGAGAAAATGCTCATAAACTATGCATCTGACAAATATCTAACATGCAGAATCTAGACTGAACTTAAACAATTGAACAAGCAAAAAATAAATGACCCTATTTAAAAATGAGCAAAAGATGAGACCAGATACTTCTCAAAAGAAGACATACAAACAGTCAACAAACATGAAAAAACATTCCACATCACTAATGTTGCAGAATTCCATTTCACGTCAGAGAAATGCAAATCAAAACCACAAAGAGATACCGTCACATGCCACTAAGAATGGTTATTACGAAAAAGCTGAAAAACAAGATGCTGGTGAGGGTGTGGATAAATGGGAATGTTGTTGTGCATAACAGCAACAGTTGTTATACTGTTGGCAGGAATGTAAATTAGTTCAACCACTGTGGAAAGAAGTTTGAAGACTTCTCAAAGAACTTAAAACAGAACTACCATTTGACCCAGCAATCCCATTACTGAGTGTATATCCAAAATAAAATTCTACCAAAAAGACACATGCTCTTGTATGTTCCTTGTAGCACGATTCACAATAGCAAAGACATGGAAGCAAAGACATGGAATCAACCTAGGTGCCCATCAAAGGTGGATTGGATAAAGAAAATGTGGCACATATATACCATGGAATACTATGTAGCCATAAAAAGTATGAAACCATGTCCTTTGCAGCAACGTGAATGCAGCTTGAAGCCATTAACCTAAGTGAATTGACACAGGAACAGAAAACCAAATATCACATGTTTTCACTTATACATGGGAGCTTAACATCAGTTACTTATGGACATAAAGATGGCAACAGTGGACACTGGGGACTACTAGAGCAGGGAAGGAGGGGAGCAAGGGTTGAAAAACAAGTCACTGGGTACTATGCTCAAGACCTGGGTGATGAGATCAATCACACCCCAAACCTCTGCATCAGGCAATACGCAGGTAAAAAGCCTGCATATGAACCCCAAATCTAAAATAAAAGTTGAAATTATAAAAAATAAAAATATATTAGTTAAAAAATATAGAATCATTAGGGAATATAAAGAGATAATATATACAAAGGACTTAGAACAGTGTACCAGGGATATAGCATTCAATTCATATGCACTGTTGATTATCACCACCATCACATTGTTATTAACCAGAGTAGTAGTTTTACAAATTGAGAATATTGCCCTCCCTTTGTTCATCAGCTCTCTTAATGGCAACCTACAGTGTGTGGAATATTAGGCCACATGCTAGGGGAAGTTACTAAAGATATACAAGATGTGACCTCTGTCCCCATCTGAATCCTCAAGCCTATTTATGCTGAATCCTTGTCAGAAGTTAAGCCTGTGTATTCAGATGAGAGCCATTTTTATGTTTAACTTGCTAGATCTCAGCCATAATCTCTCTTGTCTCTTTGTTTTTGCTTCCTCTCACAGATGCCTTTGCCACCCCAAAAGCATTAGCTTAAGTAGTAAAAGAGTCATTGGAATGAAGAGTTAATCGATATGAACTCTAATGGAATAGAGACTTATGATAGCTAGGGTGACTGTATGTCCTGGTTTGCTTAGGACAGTCTTGATTTAGTCCTGCTGTTCTGGCATGTTTATAACAGATACTCTTTTCAATCTTAACGTGTGTCCGTGTCTGTAACATTTATTGATAGTTAATCTATTGTAGGGAACTAACTAAAATATCATATTAGCTCAGTTGTTTAGACTAGGCACCCAATGAACCAAAATCTTGGATCTGATTGATCTGCTGTCCAAGTAGACTGCTTACCTCTGTCACTCATTGTACTCCCTACTTCTATTAAATGGCTTGGAATTTATCAGAAAGGTGGGGTGAAAGCAAATGTAGCAAGAATGTCAAATTATCACAACTACTTGAAAAACAACTCAAGCTCATGCTCCATTGATGTCAAATCAGAAGCATTCCTTTATGCACAGAGCAGATAGCTTTACAACCCAATAAAGAATTTGTTATTGTTATTACTTATCTTGGCTTTCTTAACCACAAAACAGAATTTGTGTTCAAACTTCATTGAAAATCATACTTCTGTTGACAGTGAGGTTGTAAACAGTCTGGCTTACTTCTCCAGATGCTTTCTTTACCTATTTTTCTCTGGAAGAAAGAAATAATCAGTAATCTGACTCTTCTACAGTAAAAACCTAAGGGCCGCTTCTCTGAAGTTCCCAGCTATGATTTTTCAGTTTATCACCTGGTGAGCTAATTCCTTAGAGCCTTGGGTATCCAATGGTTACTAAACTTTCAATAAGTAAGCTCTGTAAATAGTGCACAGCAGAAAACATAATAAAACCAGATACAGGATTTCTTTACTTTTTCATTTTCTATTTTTGTTATTTTCTCTATTTAAAAGTTTAGATAGTGATTACCTAGGGGATGTGGACTGAGAAGGGGGTAGAGGACTTTCAGGGGCACTGGAAGTGTTCTATATATTGATCTAGGTAGTGGTTAGTTACATAGGTATATGCATATATAAAAATTGAGTGTATGCTTGAGATTTGTACATTTTAATATATATATAACTTAAACCTCAATTTTAAAAAAGTAAAAAGAAAAGAAAAGCCTCATATTTCTTTAGCCAGAGCTGGTAAAAAATGTATTCTGAGTTAGTGAAGGAATAGAAAGGAGGAGAAAACAACAACATAAATATCTCTTTTTAGTTTTAGACACAAATATGATCTTTGTCTCTCTATTTACTTTTTTTCTGTGGATAAATGCCTCCTTTTCTCTGCCTTTTCTTAATCTTTGACAATAAAACTTCAAATTATAACACATGAGTTTTTAGATAGAACTTTTTCTGCCTACTTTTATTCAAGTATTTATTTCAGTATGTAACACTAGAACATTTTACACTCTTAACTACACTTTTCTTTGGCTTTTATATTTTATGTAATATCTATTGAAAACTTCCTGGGCCATGTCAGTCATGGTTTATGAATATATGTACTCATAGCTTACGTGTTCATGGTTCCTAGCTTATCGTGTGGCTGTTTACTAAGTTTGTTGAATTATATAATCAAAAGAGCCAAGAGAAGCAAATGGTGTTTTAATATAAAATAGCTGGGTGGCAACTTAGAACTTTCTAGATTAAAACAAAAAGATGTCCTCAAAGAGGCTATCTTTTGCTATCTACTGCCAAAGGATATTCTAATAATGTATAGCTAATCATATAATGATCTGGTTCACTAGACTTAGGTGAATTCAAGGCTGAGATTATATGTAATTAAAGAAAAAGAAAGGGAGTGGAGAGAGTAAAATTAATTGAGTGCTTTCTCTATGCCAGGTACCGTGCCGCCACAGATTATTTAATCTTCACAACTCCATGAGGATTGTCTCATTGTACCATTGAAGAGGCTTAGGTTCAGAAAAGGCAAATAACTCGCCCAAATCACACAACTAATAATCTAGTTGTGTTGGTTTTCAAAGCTTGCTCTTTTCCCACAATGTACTATCTCTGGTGATGTCACAGGCGAATTAAGTAATTAAAAGAGCTAAAGGGATTTTAGAGATAATGTCATCAATCCCATTTGTTTGGATTATATTGGGTCCAGTGGGCAACATGGAACTCAACTACCAGTGCTTCTCATAAGCTTCCTCCACTGCTCTTCCTACCTCCTCACCTTATTCTGCATCCCCCATCCTAGTCAGAATTAAAATCTTTAGCATGTTCCATTATGGGTGGTTAAGAGTGAGCAGCCTCTGGAACCTGGGTGTAAATCCATGATCTACCACTTATGAGTTGTGTGACCTTGAGTAAGTAACTTAACCTCTTCGAGCTTTGGTTTTCTCAGTGTAAAATTTAAAGGAAGGAGTGGTTGTGATAGTTAAAATATGGAGAGTCTTTAGAATGGGGCATTACATGTAGAAAGTGTCCTATCTACTAGAAAGTAGTCTAGTGAACCAGATCATTATATGATAGCTACACATTGTTAGAATACCCTTTGGCAGTAGTATTTATGATTAATTTTTGTTATTATGTTGTATAATATGGTGATTTTTGGTTACATGTGTACAGGGTTGTCTACCTGTTGACATGATGGTGTCTTATACACCTTTGTAATGACTCCTCTTCCTCTCCTCCTCTTCGTGCCAATGCTTAATCATTCCAGACATGGAACAAAGCCCTATTGGATGAATTTGGTTTTCCCAGTTAATGACTTTCCAAATTTTCCCAGTTAACAACTCTATCAAGTACAGGATCCAAGGCTCCCCTATCATAATCTGCTACTCTTGAGGATCCTGATTGTTGATTTCAAGACTGGCATTTTCTACCTATATAATTATTTCTTTTAGGAATCTGAAAATATAGGAGTAGTTGCATATGCCCATAATTCCACTTAGGAAGTTGGTTATTTCTTTGTTGTTCCTTTAGGAGATTAACATCAAGCATGCACTAACTTTCCATTCTTGGCATCATGTCCTTGATGCAAGTGGGTCTACGGTAACAAGTAATCCTAATACGTGCTTTTTACCCACAGCTTCCCATTTCTGTTGACACTGGTACTTTTAACTCTATTAGCTACCACAAATAAAAATAAGGGGCTTAACTTTTTTTGCTTTCCTTGACATTTTCCTTGTCTGCCAGATATTACAATCACAAAAAGAGCTTCATTTCCTTGGGTCCTATTAAGACTGTACAATCCTGGGATTTCCTGATTTCAGGGGAGGTAGCTACTATCTTTTGATTTCCACTCAGAATTTAACATTAGCATTTCAATAGCACCACTATTGTTTTCAAAAGTATGGTATGTAGAACTTTGTGACAAACTTTCTAAAAATGTGGACTATTGCTATCAGACTTCAGCATTCCATCCTCTTTTGGCAAAGTGGTGAATTTTTTTTTAAACAACATATTTCATCTCTATTATTTTAAGATTTAAATATTGTTCAACATCTAATGCTTAAAAAAATGATGCTGTTATTCCCCTGTGAACTTTACAAATTGTTTTTGTTCCAGATAGCTTCTTCCTTATTAGCAGAACTTGGGGGATAATTATATTTATTTAGAAAATCTTTGTGAAAATTTAGAGACTTTTGTGTTCCTCTGTGTAAGTCTTTTAGTATGTCAAACTCTATTTCTGGAGATATAAGTTGTCTTTAAGTAAGATAAAACAGCATAAGAAGGTTTTAAATAAAATTACAACAAAGTATGTAACTTTCTTAAATATTTAATTTTACATTAAGATGAGTTTATTTTATAATGTTTAAAATTTTTTTTCCCTGCTATTTCTTCCCCGAGAGCCTAAAGTTCATAAAGGATGGTTCATTTTCTCTTCTGTTGAGTGCTTTATTCCTAGTACCAATTATAAGTGCTCAATAAATATTTCTTGAATAATAAGTAGTGACTTAATTAATCAGAAAAACACTCTGCATAGTACAGGCAACAGCCAACTTAGAAGTGCCTTGTGTTCCACATGGCATTTTGTAATTCATTATTAGGATGCCAAATATATTTTCCCACATAAAGAGTAATGTGAAAAGAACTCAGATTCCTAGGTTTGCTCATAAAATGAATTTGCATATTGCAAATTCTACTGTTTTAACTACTCCAATAGCAAACTTTTCTGGGTTAGCCTGGGAATCAAATCATTTTTTCTAAACTTGTTTAAATGCAGAAGGTACTTCTTATCCCAAGGTGATCTCTACACTGAATTAAGAAATATATTTCTTTCTGTGTGAATATTAGTCAAATAGTATTCAGAGAGATGGAGAACTGGATGCTAAGGGGGAAATAGTGTCTTCTTCATTGCTTTAGAAAGATTCGATCCTAACTCCTGGCTCTACAAAAATACTTGCCTCCTACTAAATTCTCAATTACGTTATGAAGATTTCTAATTCCTTATGTGACCCTCTCCTTTTAGCCACACATCCTGTATAATTACCTCAGCCCCAGCAGAAAATAGAAGGAATACTCTAGAACAAACTCTGAATTTACTACAGATTCCTAGGCCTTTATCCAAAACTCATGGGTCCAGATGTGTTTTGGAGTTCAGAGATATTTTTGGATCTTAGAAAGGTAATATGACACATATGCTGCATATTACATAATATCCTTGACCTGTAATTCAACACAATAATATTTCTTTGGCTAAATGTAAGACTATTCCCACAAAGTAAGAAAAATATATACTTCTCATAGCCTTACATTATATCAATTCAGGTTCTGCTTGTAAAATTATAAAAGTTGTTTGGTATTCAGTACCCCTTCTATCTCAAAATTGAGGGTAAGGGATTGTGAACCTCCCAAAGAGATAATATATCAAAGAAGAAAATTATAAAGGTGGTTCCAGTCCCCAGACTGGGTTCTGAGCTGCAGGGACCCTGCTCAGAGACAGAACAGAATTACATTCTTTGAGGAGGCTGGTGCTGTACCTGGAATGAAGGCTGTTTATAATTCAAGGTGGTATTTACCAGGGTGGTATTTGCCTCCTAGGTTAGGCAACCCTTGGGTTTATTAGACTTAAGTGTTATTGTTAGTGGACTTATTTTCTTAGTAAGCCAGGCTTTCTGCATTGGTTAAAAGAATGGTCACACTTGGAGAGAAAACTTTTCCACTTTTCCTCTTTCCACTTAAGGTGGGGTGACAGGAAAGCACAGTGATGGCCTGGAGTCCCAGCAGGGATGCTGGTAGAACCCCTGCGGATACATAAAAAGGAGGGATGCTATTGAAGGCACTGGATGGGAGTGCTGATACTAGAACAGGATGGAGGCTGAAAACCAATTCAGCTGGGCCTCCCCACCTAGGTTTTTGATTTTCCCTGTGGAGAATTCAGCATTCACTAAATAGTAACTCTCAGTTAAATATGACCAGTAAGTTTGTTTTGTTAGAATTTGAAAGCCTATCAGTGAACCAGGCACTTTCTAATTTGCTGTGTCACTTGCTGGGATTAGAATGACCCCCATATATGACCTGGGATGACAGGTTCCCTTAATATTTAATTGTCTGAGTCAATCAGAAGCAATATCTTGACTAAGCTGAGTAGGTATGGTCTACTTCAGATGCAATATTTAATATCTACTCAAAACACCATATAATAACTTAAGCTATTATTTTTCTATGTGGTAGTAAACTTTTCTAACTGCAAGGTAACGCAGATCTATATTCAGATGTTTCCATAAAACACGCCTTGTTGGAACAAGAGAGATGGAGCAGGTGTATCCATAGAAAAGATTTAAGAGGCCCCCCAAATTTCCAGCTTGGATGACTGGTAAAGGTCTTTCTCTCTTGAAGCCAGTCAGTAAAGACTGTAGGCACTACCTGCTTCTTCAAATGTGAAGGTAGCAATGAAAGGCTTCAAAGAACATGAAAAAAAATCAAGGAAACATGATTCCACCAAAGGAACACAATAATTTTCCAGTAACTGAACCCGAAGAAATGGAGACCTGTGAACTTCCTGACAAAGAATTAAAAATAATTATTTTAAGAAAGCTCAGTGAGTTATAAAACAGCACCGATAGACAACTTACTGACTCAGGAAAACAATACATGAACAAAATCAGAAGTTTAACAACAAGATAGAAATAATAAAAACAAACCAAACAAATTCTGGAGCTGAATGCAATTACTGAACTGAAAAATTTAATAGAGAGCTTAAGCAACAAACTTGATCAAACAGGAGAAAGAATCTGTGAAGTCAAAGACAGATCATATGTTATTACTCAATCCAAAGAGATAGAAAGAAGAAAGCAAAAAGAATTTAAAAAAATGAAGAAAGCCTAAGAGATTTATAAAACCCCATCAACCAAACCTATATAGGCATTACGAGAGCCTCAGAAAGGAAAGAGAAATGAGAGAAAAGCTTATTTTTAAAAAATTGGCTGAAAACTTCCCAAATCTTGGGGAGGGATATGGACATGGGTTAATGAAGCTCAAAAGTTTCCAAACAGACTCAACCCAAGCAAGATTATCTGGAGACACATTATAATCAAAAGTCAGTGACAGAGTGTTTTCAAAACAGCAAGAGAAAAGTTACCTGTCACATTCAAGGGACTCTATATAAGATGATCAGAAGATTTATCACCAGAAACCAGTAGTCCAGGAGAGAGTAGGATACATTTTCAAAGTGCTGAAAGAAAAAACTGCCAACCAAAATACCATACTTGACAAAGCTGCCCTTCAAAAATAAGGAAGACAAAGACTGTCCCAGACAAACAAAAGTGGGAGTTCATCACCATTAAATCTGCCTTATAAGAAAAGTAAAGGAAATTCTTCAATTTGAAATGAGAAATACTAATAAGTAACATGAAAACATATGAAAATGTGTAACTCACGGGTAAAGATAAGTATATAGTAAAATTCAGAATACTCAAATCCTGTAAACGGTAGTGTAACAATCACTCCTAATTCTAGTATAAAAAGATAATAGACAAAAGTATTAAAAATAACTATAGCCATAATTTGTTAATGATACATATTAAAAGATATAAACTGTGACATAAATAACATAAACTGTATGTGTGTGAGAAATAAAAGTGTAGAGTTTTTGTATGAAATTGAAGTTATTATTAGCTTACAATAAGCTGTTATAATTATAAGGTGTTCCTTGTGATTACCATAAAGTTTAGATTTAAAATCTATTTTTTCTTCTATAGTCATCCCTGCTTTCTTTGGGTTACCATTTGCATGAAGTATCTTCTTTTATCTTTTCACTTTTATGTGTGTCTTTAAATCTAAGAAAAACGTCTAGTAGACGTACACAAGATAAAGAGAGAGGAATCAAAGCATATCACTATAAAAAATCAAATCACAAAGAATCAAAGGAACCATAAAACAGAAAATAATTAACAAAATGGCAATAATAAGTCCTGTATTATTGATAATTACCATGAATGTAAATGGATTAAACTCACCAATAAAAGACAGAGTGGCTAAATGGATTAAGAAAATGGGAACCAGCAATATTCTGTCTATAAGAGACTCATTTTAGATTTAAAGACATACATGAAAGTGAAAGGCTAAAAAAAGATATTTCATGCAAATGGTAACCAAAAGGGAGCAGGAATGACTATAGAAGGAAAAAATAGATTTTAAATGTAAAACTGTCTCTAGAGTGAAAAGTCACTGTGTAATGTTAAAACGGTCAATTCAACAGAAAGATACAGCAATATAAATATATTGTGTTAGTCCATTTTCTCACTGCTATAAAGAACTGCCTGAGACCAGGTAATTTATAAACAAAAGATGTTTAATTAACTCATAGTTCTTCATGACTGGGGAAGCCTTAGGAAACTTACAATCATGATGGAAGGTGAGGGGAAGGAAGGCATGTCTTACATGGTGGAAGGAGAGAGAGAAAGGGAGGAACTACCAAACACTTTTAAACCATCAGACCTTGTGAGAATTCACACACTATTACAAGAATAGCAGGGGGGAAACCGCCTCTAGGATCCAATTACTTCCCACTAGATGCCTCCCTCCACATGTGGGAATTAAAATTTGAGATGAGATTTGGGTGGGGACATAGAGTCAAACCATATCATATATACACAACCAACATCAGAGCACTTAAATATATTATATAAAGCAAATATTGACAGATCTGATGATAGAAATTAACAGCAATACTATAATAATAGGATACTTCAATACCCCATTTACACTAATGGATAGAACACCCAAACAGAAAATCAATAATGAAACATCTGACTTGAAAAACACTGTAGACCAAATGCACCTAACAGACTTATAGAAAACTTCCCTCTCAACAGCATCAAAATACTCATTTTTCACATGTGAATGCACATGAAACATTCTCCAGGTTAGATCATATATTAGGTTACAAAATAAGTCTCAAATATAATAAAGTTGAAATCATTCCAAGAATCTTTTCTAACCATAATGAAATGAAATTAGAGATAACAGCAAGAAAACTGTAAAATTCACAAATATGTGGAAAGTAAATTATGCACTCCTAAATAATCATTGAGTGTAAAAGAAGCTCAAAAAATAACATAAGAAGTATATCCAGACTAAGGAAAATAAAACACAACATAATAAAACCTATGGGCTACAGAAAAAGCAGTTCTAAAAGGAAAGTTTATAGTGATGAATGCCTACATTAAAGAAGAAGAAAGATATTTTGCATAAAAAACCTAACTTTATGACTTAAGAAACTAGAAAAAACCCTAATAAATTAAGCCCAAAGTTAGCAGAAGGAAGGAAATCATAAAGATTAGAGTATATATAAATCAAATAGAGAATAAAAATAATAAAAAACTCAATGAAACTAAGAGTTGGTTTTTTAAAAAGTTAAACAAAATTAACACTTAAAGTACAGTAACCAAGAAGAAAAGACAGAAGACTCAAATAACTAAAATCAGAATTGGGAGAGAAGATATTACAACAAATACCTAAGAAATAAGAAGGATCATAAAAAATTATTATGAACAATTATATGCCAAAAAAAAAAAAAACTGGGTAAATTAGAAGAAATTCCTAGAAACATACAACCTACCAAAACTGGATTGTGAAGATACAGAAAACCTGAGCAGACCACTAGGAAATAAGGAGATTGAATCAGTATTAAGAAATCTTCCATTGAGATGGGAGGATTGCTTGAGCTCAGGAGTTCAGGACCAGCCTGGGCAATATAGTGAGACCTGTCTCTACAATAACAAAAAGATGTTACTTGAGTATAGTGGTGCATTCCTGTGGTCCCTAATACTTGGAAGGCTGAAGTAAGAGGATCTCTTGACCCTGGGAGTTTAAAGCTGCAGTGAGCTGTGGTCACACCACTGAACTCCATCCTGGGTGACAGTGCAAGATGCCATTTCAAAAAGAAGAAGAAGGAGAAGGAGAAGAAGGGGAAGAAATAATAATAATATCACAAGAACAACAACAAAAATTTGAGGACCAATGACCTCACAGGTAATTCTACTTAACATTCAAAGAAGAGTTAACAGCAGTCCATTTTAAATTCTTCCAAAAAAAAAAAAAAATGGAAGAGAGAACATTTACAAATTTTTTCTATGAGGCTATCATCTTCTTGATACCAAATCCAGACAATTACACTATATGAAAATAATCCTACAGGTCAATATTCCTGATGAACATAGATAAAAAAATCTTCAACAAAATACTAGCAAACCAATTTTATAGTATATTACAAGGATCATATATAATGATTAAGTGGGATTTATCCCTGGGATGCAAGGATAGTTCAACATATGCAAATCAATAAATGTGATACAACACATTAACAAAATGAAAGAAGAAAATCACATGATCATCTCAATAGGCATAGAAAAAGCATTTGATATAGTTTACCATCCTTTCATGATTAAAACTGTCAAAAAAACACATATTGAAGGAACTTAAGAAAATATAGGTCAATGCCAGTTGTGGTGGCTCACACCTATAATCCCGGCACTTTGGAAGGCTTAGGCAAGTGGATTGCTTGTGCTCAGGAGTTGAAGACCAGCCTGGGCAACATGGAAAAACTCCATTTCTACAAAAAATACAAAAGTTAGCCAGGGGTGGTGGTGCATGCATGTAGTCCTCACTACTCAAGAGGCTGAGATGGGAGCATGGCTTGAGCCTGAGAGGTGAAGGTTGCAGTGAGCCAAGATCACACCGCTGCACTTCAGCCTGGATGACAGAGCCAGACTCTGTCTCAAAAATGAATGAATGAATGAATGAGTTAATTTAAAGTCAATATGAAAATTGCATAGCTAACATCATAACCAATGGGGAAAAACTGAAAGCTTTCCCTTTAAGAAACTGTCAACAGAATAAACAGACAACCTACAGAATGGGAGAAAATTTTTTCAAACTATGCATCTGACAAAGGTCTAATATCCAGTACCTGTAAGGAACTTAAATTTACAAGAAACAAACAAACAACCTCACTGAAAAATGGGCAAAGGACACGAACTGACACTTTGCAAAAGAAGACTTAGATTCGGCCAAGAATCATGTGAAGAAAAAGTCAACATCGCTGATAATTAGAGAAATGCAAATCAGAACCACAATGAGATACCATCTCACGCCAGTAAGAATGGCTATAATAAAAAGTCAAAAAATAACAGATGCTGGTGAGGTTGCAGAGAAAAAGGAATGCTTATACACTGTTGATAGTAGTGTAAATTAGCTTGACCATTGTGGAAGACAGTGTGGTAATCCTTCAAAGACCTAAAGACAGAAATACCATTCAATCCAGCAATCCCATTACTGAGTATATTTCCAAAGGAATATAAATTATTCTATTACAAAAATACATGGACACGTTTGTTCATTTCAGCACTATTCACAATAGCAAATACATGGAATCAACATAAATGCCCATCAATGATAGACTGGATAAAGAAAATGGTACATATATTCCATGGAATACTATGCAACAATAAAAAAGAATGAGATGATTTTCTTTGCAGAAACATGGTTGGAGCTGGGAGCCATTATCCTTAGCAAACTAAAGCAGAAACAGAAAATCAAATACTGCATGTTCTCACTTATGAGTGGAAACTAAATAATGAGAACGCATGGACACGTAGAGGGGAACAACACACATTGGGGCTTATTGGTGGGTGGAAGGTGAGAGGAGGGAGAGGATCAGGAAAAATAACTAATTAGTACTAGGCTTAATACCTGGGTGACAAAATAATCTGTACAACAAATCCCCATGACATAAGTTTACCTATATAACAAGCCTGCACATGTACCCTTGAACTTAAAAGTTAAATTAAAAACAAGAAAGAAAATTTGCTCAACATCATTAATCATCAAGTAAATGCAAATAAAACCATAATGAGGTATTATCTAACACCTATTAGGATGGCTTTTATAAAAATGACAAAATATATGTCTTGGTGAGGATGTGGAGAAAAGGGAATCCTTGTACACTGTTGGTATATTGTATATTTCAAATTTGCTAAGAGTGGATAGTGTGCTAAGTGTGATAAGTGTTTTTATCACACACACAAATCAAAGGTAACTATGTGAGTGATGGATATGTTAGCTCAATTGTGGTAATCATTTCACAATATATATGTATATCAAAACATCACATTGTACACCTTACATATATATACAATTTAATTTTTCAACTATACCTCATAATACTTAGTTTACTAGTAGAATTTTTTGGATTAGTCTTAACAATTTAAAAAAGCATAAAGAAAATAAAGTGGGTGTTTGTGAATGCAAGTTAATTTCCCATGAAGACATGTTTGTGAATTCTGTGTTGCCTGGAGCCATGCTGGGAGGTTCGGTGAGACTCACCTCTGGAATTTCCCCATTGCTTCTCTCCCCAGCCTTGTGTCAGATAAGGTCAACTATGAGGCCTTTCATCCACAAGAGGCCATAATTCCAAATCAGCCCGGGAGTTCAGCCTCAGACCACAGTTGTTTAATTTGGATTAAAGTGATCATATCTTGAAATATGCTGATTAAGAGATGATTAAAAAATGAACTTCACTGATTATAACTAACAGGCAAGAATAAATTGTACTTAAGCAGTTTTGTGTATTAGATAATTTAATTCTGTGACTAAATGTTAAGTATATTTTAAAAATCCCTTTTAGTATATTTTTAACCAGTAAGATGTTTCTTTCCTAATTATAAAACATTATTCTATTTTTCTGAAGGAAAAGTAACTTCTAATCAAAAAAACATATGTAACTCTAAGTTGTGAGAACTGCAACCAAAAGCAAAAGGCTGGTAATAACTGGCTCACTTTAAGAAAATGGTTTTGAGTCTTTTTCATTAATATATTTTGGAGACCCACAGTTATAACTTTAATGCCTGAATTTCAGTAGTATCCTAAATATTCTTTGAGCTAGCCTTAGGGTGTTTCATAGCTAAGTGTTATTAGTTTGGCTGCCTCACTCTTGGAAATTAAAAAAAAAAAAAACATACTTGTGGTACTCCGAATGTAGAAAAACCCATGGCTTTTATTTAATAGATTTACAATTTCTTGGGGTTTCAAAACATTTCACAGGTCCTATCTGTATGTATATTTAAATTTCCTCTAAACATATGAAATCACACTGTCAGAATCTAAGTTAGATGAGAACAGGAACCATGACTATTTCACTCACATATATATATATAACTAATGTCCAGCCTCCAGAGTAAAAATGGGATGAAATGCAGACTATTGAATGAATCAGTCAAAGACTTTAACACTTCTAGCTACAGACAGCTCATTATGGCTCAAAGCAGCCCTCGGTGGGCAGTTCTGGTTGCTCAGAGTTCTTTTTTATGATGATTGGACTGTCATCTCTTCCCATTTGTTTGTTCCAGTTTTAGCTTGTCAGGCCATGTAGACTTGCTCTACCACATAACAAACCTTTAAATACCTGAACTGATCCTCATGCCCTACTTTCTCCACCTGACCTCTGATGTTTGCCTCTGCAGACTAACATCCCTAGTTTTTTTTTTTTTTTTTTTTTTTCATCAACTGACATAGGTATGAGTGTCTTGTGATGCTCTCAGATGTTCCCTTCTGAGCACATACCAGATTGTCCCCTTGATATGGTACTCAGGATGGTTCAGGGAAGTCCTGGCCTGCCTGGAATTATGATCTTATGCTTTCTAGAGTCTGTTCATACTCTTTGCTATCAAATTAACTTTTTCATTTTTTTTGAGGAAACATTGTTTTTCTAGCACTTTAGGGAAAACCATTTTATTCTTAACAAGACCCTGCCTCAATGGAAGGCAATTGAAGTGGGAGGTCATTATTATCTTGGAGGCTGATATAGTCTGCAAATGGTTCCATATGTTGTGTCTTGCTTCCAAGCTGACATATTTGGAGATTCAAGGTGATTAACCACCAAGCCTGGTTCTGGGGAAGTTGGGTTTCCCCATATGTAATAGGTAAGGTGGAATTTTGAAGATTTTGAAATGTAATATTTCAATGCTGCTGCTAAATAAAATTTGACTATATATTTTTTCAAAGGGCTGAAGTTGCAGTTTGGCAGAAAAAATTTATTTATTTTCATGAACTTCGATATTTTCTGAAGATATTTTTTAAAACAAGCTATTAATCTGGAAGATGCAGGCACATGTATATGCAAACATGTAAAAATTTTTATGAGAATTCATCTATTAGTAAGATAATATTTTACACTTGGAAAACCTGTGAAATAAAATTGTAAAAGAAAACATTTTTTACAGTGATTTGAATATTTTGAAATTACAGTTAGTTTATAATTGAGGAGATGGTAGTGGTGGAAAAGGAAAAGGAAGAGGGTGAAAGCAGAAAAGGGAAACAGAAGAAGGGGAGAAAAAAGGAAAAAGGTAGTGCAGGTAGATTGTCTAAGAAATTCCAAGTAGCCACTCAGTCCTTAAACTATTTCCTTGCATGAACTTTGAGTCCTGTCCTGTAATTATGTATTTTGTAACAATATGCTCAGAAGTTAAATAATTCCTATGAAACAGAAATTTGTTATTTTGGAAGAAAGATAACCTTCCACTTTCTTTTTCTTTTCTTTTCTTTTCTTTTTTTTTAAATTTTACTTTAAGTTCTGGGATACATGTGCAGATCTTGCAGGATTGTTACATAGTTATACACATGCCATGGTGGTTTGCTGCCTCCATCCCCTGCTGTCACCTACATTAGGTATTTCTCCTAATGTTATCCCTCCGCAGTCTCCCCATCCCCTGTTATCCCTCCCCTAGACCCCCAACCCCCAACAGACCCCAGTGTGTGATGTTCCCCACCCTATGTCCATGTGTTCTCATTGTTCAACACTCACTTATGAGTGAGAACATGTGGTGTTTGGTTTTCTGTTCTTGTGTCAGTTTGCTGAGAATAATGGTTTCCAGATTCATCCATGTCCCTGCAAAGGACATGAACTCATCCATTTATATGTATTCCATGGTGTATATGTGCCACATTTTCTCTATCCAGTCTATCACTGATGGGCATTTGGGTTGGTTCCAAGTCTTTGCTATTGTAAACAGTGCCGCAATGAACGTACGTGGGCATGTGTGTTTATAATCCTTTGGGTATATACCCAGTAATAGGATTGCTGAGTCAAATGGTATTTCTATTTCTAGGTCCTTGAGGAATCACCACACTGTCTTCCATAACAGTTGAACTAATTTACACTCTCACCAACAGTGTAAAAGTGTTCCTATTTCTTCACGTCCTCTCCAGCATCTGTTGTCTCCAGATTTTTTAATGATCACCATTTTAACTGGCGTGAGATGATATCTCAATGTGGCTTCGATTTGCATTTCTCTAATGACCAGTGATGATGAGCACTTTTTCACACGTTTCTTGGCCACATAAATGTCTTCTTTTGAAAAGTGTCTGTTCATATCTTTTGCTCACTTTTCGATGAGGTTTTTTTTTCTCTTGTATATTTGTTTTAGTTCTTTGTAGATTCTGGATATTAGCCCTTTGTCAGATGGGTAGCTTGCAAAAATCTTTTCCCATTCTGTTGGTTGCCGGTTCACTCTAATGATTATTTCTTTGGCCGTGCAGAAGCTGTGGAGTTTGATTGGATCCCGTTTGTCTATTTTGGCTTTTGTTGCCTTTGCTTTCGGTGTTTTAGTCATGAAGTCCTTGCCTATGCCTATGTGCTGAATGGTATTGCCTAGCTTTTCTTCTAGGGTTTTTATGGTGTTAGGTCTTATGTTTAAATTTTTAATCCATCTGGAGTTAATTTTTGTATAAGGTGTAAGGAAGGGGTCCAGCTTCAGCTTTCTGCACATGGCTAGCCAGTTTTCCCACCACCATTTATTAAACAGGGAATCCTTTCCCCATTGCTTGTTTTTGTCTGGTTTGTCAAAGATCAGATGGTTGTAGATGTGTGGTGTTACTTCCGAGCCCTGTGTTCTCTTCCATTCTGTGGGTCTATATCTCTGTTTTGCTAGCAGTACCATGCTGTTTTGATTACTGTAGCCTTGTAGTATACTTTGAAGTCAGGTATTTTTCAAATAGATTCTAATTCAGGGGTCCTCAACCTCTTAGTCACAGACTGGTATCTGTCTGTGGCCTGTTAGGAACTCGGCTGCACAGCAGGAGGTGAGTGGCAGGTGAGCGCACATTACTGCCTAAGCTTGGCTTCCTGTCAGATCAGTGGTGGCCTTAGATTCTCATAGGAGCACCAACCCTATTGTGAACTACATATGCAAGAGATCTAGGGTGAGTACTCCTTATGAGAATCTAACTAATGCTTGATGATCTAAGGTGAAACGGTTTTATCCTGAAACCGTTTCTTATCCCATATCCCCCACCCCCACCTCACCCTCCCATGAAAGAAAAAGGATTTTTCTTTTCTGGAAGAAAAATAGTCTTTCAAGAAACCAATCCCTGGTGCTAAAAAGGTTGGGGACCACTTGCCTAGACTATGCAAATAATATGATTTATGTTGAACTCCTGCTTTCCTTCTGGAGTTCAAATTTGAGGTATGTATTGGTTACAGAGTGCCTATGTGACCAGTTTCCAACAAAAATCTTGGGTTCTGAGTCACTAATGGGCATCTCTGGATGGAAATATTGTTCACATGTTGCTACATTTTTGTTGCTGGTGCAAAACAAAGTGTGCTCTCTGTGTCCCATCATGGGAGGGAAGAGCCAAAAGAAGCCTGTACATGGATTCCTGCAGCCTCCACCTTTTCCCCTGTGATCCACCTTACTATGTCACTGATAGAAATCTTAGCCATGAGTCCAACGATGCTGAGTTCTATGAGTCCTTCTAGTGAATCTCTGAGTGTGGGGTGGTCGTGGGGAACATAACCCCCTTTTTTTTGCAGTACTCATCCTGATACATCCCTTTTTGTAACATTACACAATTTTAGTGAAAAGAGAAAAGAAGTGTTTTTGAAAAGTTAAGTGTCAAATGAAATACCGATCCAGAAGATATAGTTTAGCAAAGCCGTGTCAATCTTTTTGAAAATTGTCAAGCCAATTTATTCATGGAAAAATTATTTACTTACTTTTTACTTACAGAATATGAACTGCCAAGAAAGAAATGGCTTTTAGGGATCTTTCTTACCTTAAAAAAAATAACAGCTTTATTGGCATATAAGTCACTATACTACAAAATTCACCCTTTTGAAGGGTAAAATTCAGGTGATTTTAGTACCACAAAGAGAATTGTGCGACTTTCCCCACCAATTCTAGAAGATTTTCATCACCCTCCACCAAAAACCCTGTACCCATTTGTCATCAATCCCTATCATTCCTTCCCTGCAGCCCCTGGGAACTACTAATTGACCTGTCATCCCTATAGATTTGCCTATTCTTCATATAAATGGAATCATGTGGCCTTTTATGACTAGCTTCTTTCGTTCGTGTTGTGGCATATAATAGTACTTCACTCCTTTTTATTGCCAAATAATATTCCATTGTATTGATATACCACATTTTATTTTATCTATTCATTAGTACATAACAGTTGAGTTGTTTCCATTTTTTGGCTATTATGAATAATACTGCTATGAATATGCATGTACAAGTGTTATTGTTTTTTTGATAGGTTTTATTTAAGCTGTGTTGAGCTATAACTGACAAATAACCATGTACAATTTTTTTTTTGGGGGGGGTCTCCTTCTCTCGCCCAGGCTGGAGTGCAGTGGTGCCATCCTCCTGGATTCAAGTGATTCTCCTGCCGCAGCCTCCCAATTTGCTGGGACTACAGGTGTGTGCCATTATGCCTGGATAATCTTTGTATTTATAGTAGAAATGGGGTTTTACCATATTGGCCAGGCTAGTCTCAAACTCCTGCCTCAACTGATTCATTTTTTTGTCATTCATGCTTTTGGTGCCGCATCTAACTCCCATACCAGATTTTAATTGTCCCACTAATGTTAGGAGGTCTACATCTATAAGCCCAATCTGATTATTGTATGATGGAAAGAAATTAAAGGTGGAAGGAGTTGGAGTATAGTAAAGTGAATAGAGTGGTATTTAGAGTTTTCATACAGAGTCCAACTCTTTTATTATGGGAACTAGGCACAATATTTTTAAGCCTCAGTTTCCTACATGGAAAATGGGGTAATAATAGTTCCTATTTCATAAGGTTATTGGGAAGTTTAAATTAGCCAATTTGTGAAAAGGATTTAGGAGGAGATATCTGGCACACAGAAGATATCTAATAAATGTTAGGATTTTATCAAGAGATTATGGACCTGCGGCTGGACCTACTCAAGAATTGCCTAGCAAAATTAAAGTTATCACTCTTCTAACTGCATTTATGAAACACTGCTGAATTATTTATGGTTATGACTTTCTAGCACCATAAAGAAACCTGATATATATATACAGCAGAATGATTTTATTTCTTCTGGTTTCATCAATAAACAATTATATCCCTCTTTGGGGTCTAAAGAATCCTAGATCAAAAAAACTGTAGTGTCAACCTAACTGAACATTTCATCACAATTTGTGCTTATTATTATTTATCATTAATTAATGGCCATTTATATAACTACAAAAAAAGTGAGAAACAAAACTTCTCTCCTGTCAGTTGGATGTAAGACCTTAGGAAAGGTGGCTTGATATTTCAGTTAAATATTTACCATGCTTTATAGCATGACCTCAGAACTTTCATATATATGTCTCAATCATTTGGTGTTCATGGGTACAGAAACAGGTTAGGGCCACAATAAACACATTCTGTTTTATTATTATAAACTTAGATATCAGTGAAAGTTCAAAGTCAAGTCATCTCAGTTCAGCCTATTCCTGTGTGGCATGTAGACTAATAAATAAGGAGGCACCTTCCAGTACAGATAGGATTATTTATATGTACTATAAAGACATCTTCAGTAACTTTTATTTAAAACAACTCAACTTAGAATTTTATTACTTTATTCATCATCAAAAGTAAAATCCTTGGTTAGCAATTAGTATAGTTATATTTTCCACTGTGGACAATTTTGCAATTTTGTGTGTGTGTGTGTGAGAGAGAGAGAGAGAGAGAAAGAGAGATGGAGTCTCACTCTGCTACCCAGGCTGGAATGCAGTGGCACGATCTCATCTCACTGCAACCTCCAGCTGTTGGGTTTAAGCAATTCTCTTGCCTTAGCTTCCCGAGTAGCTACAGGCATGCACCACCATGTCCAGCTAAGTTTTGTATTTTTAGTAGACTCAGGGTTTCACTATGTTGGCCAGGCTGGTCTTGAAAGCCTAACCTCAGGTGATCCACCTGCCTTGGCCTCCCAAAGTGCTGGGATTACAGGCATGAGCCACTGAGCCTGGCACAATTTAACAAATATTAAAATATCTTTTGAAAAACACATAATAATCTTATGCTGTGAAACATTTATTTTAAGCACATAATTTTCTATTTTAGTTATTCCTATATTAATTCTCAATTTAAAAAATTTAGGGACTCTTACTTAGAAGAGAAGACTATAAAAATAATACCTTAAAATATAAGAATGAGTAATATAATTTCTTCCAGTAAAAATGTGGCAATTTAGGAGGTAATCTAGAAGCAAAATGTCCTTGCATATGGAAGAATGACAGTGGGACAGAAGATCTAAATCATTACCCAGGTTAATAAAGCAATATGTGAGATGCCAGCCCAAGTTAGAAACCAGCGAAAGGTATTTCGGGTAATACTTATATAGTGCTTGTAAATGCTAGGTAGTTTTCTAAGCACTTCACAGATGAGGTGATTAATTTAATCCTTGCAATAACCCTGTGAGGGGTAACCTTTCACCCCTACTAAAGTGCAACATGCTAAGGAATGTAGACCACAGTAGAATGCAGGCAGTCTGGCTGAGAAGTTGGGGCTCTTAACTACTATTCTACGCCACTTCTCTATGTAAATAAGAATTATTGTTAGTAAAGTAACTTTGGATTGGTTTTTTTTTTTTTTTGTATTTTTAAATTTTTATCAATTTAGGAGGTACCAGTCAGGTTTCTTACATGGATATATTGCCTAGTGGGGGTGTCTGGGCTTCTGGTGTACCCACCATCCTAATCCTAAATATTGTAACTAATAGATAATTTTTCAATTCTTACTGCCACTCCATCCTGTATAGTAACTTTTGGATTTTTGGAAGCTTTAGTACTTCAACCCCCCGCCCCCAACAAATGTGGGATATAATAATGTAGCTAAATAAAAGATTCAATAGTTTTTTTTTCTCTCTTAAGAAGGAAAATAAAGATACTACATTTATCCATAACTTACTCTAAAATAAAATTCTACATTACAAATATGTTGCATAATCTAGTGTGCTGAATTACATGGCTTATATAATGTGATCATCTTATGTTATATTAAGATGAGTATTTCCAAATAATTATGTCTGTGTAGGGAATAGATTTCATGTTCATATTTTCCAGGAATCATTCCAAAATGTTTGATTCCAAAATGGAATAAACCTTTCATAGTGTAATGATAGCTTCTTGTATTGATTGGTTTGTTAAACTACGTTAGTAAATGATATCTCACTTACTTGTATAAAATCTTCATTATAACATTTAGAAAATTTGACTTGTTGAAGATAGCATCTTTAATTAATTAGTTTATTTCTGAGACAAGATCTCACTTGGTCACCCAGGCTGGAGTGCAATGGCATGAATATAGCTCGCTGCAGCCTCAATCTCCTGGACCCAAGAGATGCTCCTGCCTCAGCTGTCTAAGCAGCTGGGACCACAGGCACCAGCTATCACACCTGGCTAATTTTTTTTTGTAGAGCTGGGGTTTTGCCATGTTGGTCAGGCTGGTCTCAAACTCCTGGGCTCAAGCGATTCATCTACCATGGCCTCCTAAAATGCTGAGATTATGGCGTGATCCATTGCTCCTTGCCTGAAAATTGCATCGTTAAATCAACAGGTGCAACTGGGATTCAGTTTTGTAGGGCCTAAAGCTGATATAGTGTCGAGTTTTTTTTTTTTTAAATAAAAAAGACACAAAATTAGGTGCAAACAGTGAATATTGAATTAGAAGTTCATTCAAGTGACAAACTGAAGTTTCAGCTCCATTAGTTTTGTTGTAAATGTACCACTTCAGATAGTAACTATATAATTTTTAAAAACATACCAAAAGAATGACATAGTACTTGAAGACAATTCTTCATTTTTTTCCCCAGAAGGAGCTTATAAATTTATGTGTATATATAATCTCAGTTGATTTTTTTCCCTTTTTTCTGTTTCTTCATTGTGTGGCAAAATTCTGTTTACAATTTGTTCTCCATTTGTGAGGTGAGGAAATAGAGAGACTTAGTGATTTGCTGCAGGAAACAGAAGCATGCCAGGGCCAGGTGTGGGCCCTTTCTTCTTATACTGTCAGCACATGAATTTGGAGAAATTATACACACACACACACGCACACACACACACACATATAAATTATAAATATATATATTTCTTGTTATAGCAGCAATAAGAAATAATATTTTGAGTATACAGATGGAGAACCTTCTTCTCTTAGTGTCTTTATTTTTATATTTCCAGGAAAGAAACTAAGCCCAGAGACATTTAAAACCAAGCCAAGGCTGGGAGCGATGGCTCACGCCTGTAATCCCAGCACTTTGGGAGGCTGAGGAGGGCGGATCATCACGAGGTCAGGAAATCGAGACCATCTTGGCCCACATGGTGAAACCCCGTCTCTACTAAAAAATACAAACATTAGCTGGGCGTGGTGGCACATGCCTGTGGTCACAGCTACTCGGGAGGCTGAGGCAGGAGAACTGCTTGAACCTGAGAGGCAGAGGTTGCAGTGAGCCGAGATTGCGCCATTGCACTCCAGCCTGACGCCTGGAGACAGAGTGAGACTCTGTTTCAAAACAAAAACAAAAACAAAAACAAACAAACAAAAAACCAAGCCAAAGCATAGTTCTCAAATTCCTGAGTACAAAACATTTGTTTACCCTGGTAAACCAGTAGCAATGTTGGAAAAAAGTTTTATTTTGACTTGAGACAGAACTTGTAGTTTTTTTAAAAAAGAGATAATCCGTTTTATTTTCAGAAGAGTTAAAATTTTGAGAAACCCACATAGCTCAGTATTTGTGGTTTTTCTTTCCCTTCCTATTTTCCTGATTATTATTTATTTTCATGTTTACTTAAGGTCAACAAAATATGAACTTCAGTCATATGAGAGACTGAAATAACTTGACAGTTGTTTGATTCTTCAGGTTTGGCTCTGAAAGTTCTTATGGCTTTTACTTGTATTCAAATACGTAAAAGTAAATGCTTTTTAAAAGCTTCATGTAACTTTTCTTCCCTGTTTGGCTCTCACTAGATTATAAAAGAATGTATGGTGATAATAAAACTACATGGCTTATATAATGTGGAAAAATTATATAAAATAGGAAAAAACTTCAAAATTTGACATAGGGTTGTGTGGATAATGACTTCCAACTGTGTTTCTGGAGTAACAACTCAACTATATTGTAGCTATAATGATAAAAATTCCTCGGTGCCTCCAACTTGCCAGCCACCATAATTATCCATACCTAATCCTCAGAATAGTCCAACAAGCTAGATGCTATTAGCCCCATCTGACAAATGAGAAAACTGGAATTTAGAAAGATTAGTTAATGGGACTTAGGTGGCACAGTAAGTGGCAGAGTTGTGATTCAAATACAGATTCAAGTAACTCTAAGGCGAATACGCTTTCACCAAATACTGCCTCTCAGATGAGAAATATTCAGAGTTTTAGCAGTGGCCAGCATCCAAGATGGTCCTCAGTGGTCGCCCTTCTTGGTATTCTCAGCCTTTCTTTTTTTCCCAAAAGATGACATATTTCAAGAGTCACTACTAACTCAGCATCTACGTGAACTGAATACAATCTCTGAAAGAAAAACAAATAGGACGATATTAATCCTGGAGAGTTTTATTTTGTTTACAATCTGGGATAAGTAAGCTTTGGAGTTCATGTTTACTTTTTGAAGAAAGTGTGTCTGGGCTTTACCTTGTTTCTGCCAACCCTCTCTCTCACTCTCTCTCCTCCAGAGACCCAGAGTTTTTTTTTAGCAACTTGAAATGAGTTTTCTCTTACACAGAGAATAGCAAATGCTATTTCCTCAACATGGGATTCTCCCTCTCCCTCTTCCTCTCTTCCAGTCTCATCTCCTGTTGCATCTCATCTTCTGTTTCACTTCCTCAGGGACTGCTGCTTTATGACTTCACGGACTGGGTTATGACTTCATGGACTGGTTGCCGTCCATTGCTCCCTCTGCCTTCTACTCTGTCCTCCCGATATATAAGACACCCTGAATACTCTTTAACGCCTGTCTTCCTCTGACTACGAGCAACATAAGAACCCATCACACTGATTTTATTCACCAAGGGATCTCTAGTGCCTTATTACACGATAAATACTTTTTGACTAAGTATCATTTGAGGAAAATGTTATTTCTGGCACACAGAAAATAAGATTAGAGGCATGAAGATATGAAAGTGTGTGGCATGTATGAGGCACATTAAATTAAAAATGGATGTATTCTTTAAAGGCTTATCTATTTCATATGTCACTTAATTTAACTTTACAGTAATTAATATTTAAACTTAAATGACTTCAAAATGAAATTAAGCTAAGATTAATTTACATTTACATTTATGGAGGTAAAAATTTCAGCCTATATTTCTTATGGTATCCTTTTTTATTGTGTAATTTTCCCCTCTCTTTTCCCAGTTGCAAAAATTAAATATTTGGGATTACTGAGAGTCAAATCTCAATTCAGACTGATTAATAAATCTCTGTGGAGTAGGGGAAAAGTTCTGGACTCTGAATCAGAAGGTCTGTGGTATCATTTGATTTGCCATTAACTGATCTCCCTACATTGAGCCTATTAGTGACTTGTGTGCCCTGAATGTTCTGCTGAGCGCCAGCCCTCCTGGGGTGAAGTCAGTAGCACTCCCAGCAAGGTTCAGCCTTGCTTGTCAACTCAGGGGAGGTCTTCATTCATCCATAACCGACCCGAAATTTATTTATCCCCCTAACATTTATCTTTGTCTACTTTGTGCCAAGAACTGTGCTCAGTGATTGGTTAGAAACAAAAGGCAGCACTGTGACGAAGAAAGACAAATATAACAAGTATAACTTAATGTGCAATGAATACTATACTGAAGGTAAATAAAAGGCACAATGTGAGCACAGAGAAAGGGAGATAGGTGCCAGGGTACGCTTTCTAAAGGCAGTGATACCTGGCCCAGTTTTGAAGAACGGCTCAGAATTCACCCTGCCAGAGTATTGCAGGCAAAGAAGAAGGGGCAAAGTTCCTGAACCAGAGTACGTGCATGGAGTGGGGACTTCTTGGGCACAGGGAAGGGTAACAGATATTACTGGGAAAGCTGATCAGGGTCACAGAGTTGTCCTTTGACCTCCTAAGGAGAATGATCTGTGAAAAAATTAGTCTATGAACTTGGATAATGCCATTTTGGTCATGTATTTGGCTGTACACTTACTACCTGGACTAATTTTGTTGGCATAGTTTTGTCACACAGCAACAACAGAAAGCTCTTTTTTTTTTTTTTTTCTGTTACCTGCTTACTTCATCTAAGCAATGCAGAGAATAACTATAATCCATCTACCACTGTGAAAGGCCAGCAAGGTTTATAAAGTAATGCCTATAAAAAGTTCCCATGAGTAAGCTGAGAGTTCACTGTGCAAATAGAAGAGATGATTATTGTTACTGCTGGACTATATATATAAGCACTCACTCATCATTTATGTGCTTCTTGGCAGGGCTTCCCAGTTTGCCCCATGTAGCACCATGCTGGGTCTTCTACATAATTACACAAGGAGGCCACTCCTAGAAACTTCTATTCAATTACCTTTGCCTGGATTGGTTTTTATGAAACATGAAGCCTAAATAAATAATAAACATCTTTAGAGGTGAAAGGATATAAATGGACCTGATAGATTTTTTTATCTGTTCAAAAATCAAAAGCTTTTAATGAAAGTAAGGACTTTATGCTGAATTCATCCAATATAAATTTCCATGAAATTTAAAACTTCATTTAAAAAGTAATCACAGAGTTTACTTCACTCCCCTGCTACCTCCATTGGAGCAGGTACTGGTATCCATGACTGAGAGACCTGAAGACGGATTACAACACAGGACACTTTGCAGACACTCCTCAGTATCAGCCTAGAGCCTGATAGCTTTGCTGAGTGGCTACACCCAGAAGAGAAATAATAATCACTGCAGTTTGGCTCTCAGGAAGCCCCATCCCTAGGGGAAAAAGGAGAGCACCACATCAAGGAATCACCCCATGGGACAAAAGAATCTGAACGGCAGCTCTTGAGCCCCATATCTTCCCTCTGACATTGTTTTCCCAAATGAGAAGGAACCAGAGGAACAATTCTGGTAATATGACAAAACGACTTTTTTTTTTAAACACCCCAAAAAGATCATGTTAGTTCACCAGCAATGGATTGAAATCAAGAAGAAATCTCTAAATTGCCAGAAAAAGAATTCAGAAGGTCGATTATTAAGCTAATCAAGAAGCCTTCAGAGAAAGGTAAATACTAACTTAAAGAAATTTTTAAAATGTTACAGGACATGACCTGAAAAATCTCCAGAGAAACAGATAGCATAAATAAAAAATAATCACAACGTCTGGAAATGAAGGACACACTTAGAGAAATGCAAAACATACTGCAAAGTCTCAACAATAGAATCAAACAAGTGGAAGAAAGAACTTCAGAGCTTAAAGATAGATTTTTTAATTAACCCAATCCAACAAAGACAAAGAATTTTAAAAATGGACAAAGGCTCTAAGAAGTTTGGGATTACGTTAAACAACCAAACCTAATAATAATTGGGTTCCTGAGACAGAAGAGAAATCTAAAATTTGGAAAACATATTTGAGGGAATGACCGAGGAAAACTTCCCTGGGCTTGCTAGAGGTCTAGACATCCAAATACAGGAAGCTCAAAGAACATGTGGGAAATTCATCACAAAAAGATCATTGACTAGGCACATAGTCATCAGGTTATCTAAAGTCAAGGTGAAGGAAAGAATCTTAAGAGCTGTGAGTCAAACACATCAGGTAACCAATAAAGGAAAACCTTTCAGATTAACAGCAGATTTCTTAGCATAAACCCTAAAGCTAGAGGTGAGTCCTGTCTTTAGCCTCCTTAAGACAATTATTATTATGAGCCAAGAATTTTGTACCCAGTGGAATTAAGCTTCATAAATGAAGGAAAGATAAAGTCTTTTTCAGACAAACAAATGCTGAGAGAATTTACCAGCACCAATCCAACACTATAAGAACTGCTAAAGGAACTCTAAATCTCGAAACAAATCCTCAAAATACACCAAAATAGAACCTCCTTAAAGCATAAATCTCACAGGACCTATGCAACAATAACACAATACACAATGAAAAAACCCCAAGGTATTCGGGCAACAAATAGCACAATGAATAGAATAGTACCTCACATTGCAATACTAATGCTGAATGTAAATGGCCTAAATGCTCCAGTTAAAAGGTACAGAATGGCAGAATGGATAAGATGTCACCAATCAAGTCTCTGCTGTCTTTAAGAGACTCACCTAACACATAAGGACTCACATAAACCCAAGGTAAAGGGGTGGAAAAAGATATTCCATGCAAATGGACACCAAAAGTGGGCAGGAGTAGCTATTTTCGTATCAGACAAAACAAACTTTAAAGCAACAGCAGTTAAAATAGACAAAGAGGGACATTATATAATGATACAAGGACTAGTCAAACAGAAAAATATCACCCTAATACCAAAACTAGGAAAGGACATAACAAAAAAAAGAAAACTACAGACCAATTTCCCTGATGAACATAGATGCAAAAATCCTCAATGAAATACCAGTTGACTGACTCCAACAGTATATCAAAAAGATAATTCACCAAAATTAAGTGGGTTTCATACCAGGGATGCAGGGATGATTAAGCATCCACAAGTCAATAAATGTGATCCACCCCATAAACATAATTAAAAACAAAAATCATACGATCATCTCAATAGATGCAGAAAAGGCATTTGACAAAATACAGTATCCCTTTATGATTAAAACCCTCAGCCAAATTGGCATGCAAGGGACATAGTTTAAGGTAATAAAGCCATCTATGACAAACCCACAGCCAACATTATACTGAACAGGGAAAAGCTGAAAGCATTCCCCCTGAGAACTGGAACAAGGCAAGGATGCCCACTTTCACCACTTCTATTCAATATAGTGCTGAAAGTCCCAGCCAGAGCAATCAGAACATAGAAAGAAATAAAGAACATCCAAATTGGTAAAGAGGAAGTCAAACTGTTACTCTTTGCCTGTGATATGACTGTATGCCTAGAAAACCCTAAAGACTCATCCTAAAACTCCTAACACAGATATATGAATTCAGCAAAGTTTCCAGATACAAAATTAATGTACACAAATCAGTAGCCTTGCTATACACCAACAGTGATGAAACTGAGAATCAAATCAATCTCAACCCCTTTTACAATAGCTGCAAACACACACACACACACACACCCCACTACCCGGGAGTGGGTAATACAGTGCTCTTATGAATTAACTGTCTGATATACTCTGTGATATTTTATTATAATTTTTAGCTGATACTCATGGATCTCTTCATGTGGCAACAGCTTCATAGTATTTTCAGTAAAGAGAAAAGAAGGTGGTTTAGTTTTTTTCTCTTGAAGAAAAACTTACCTTTTTTATCAATAGGTTAAAGATTTCTGGCCAGGCATGGTGGCTCATGACTTTAATCCCAGTACTTTGGGAGGCTGAGGCAGTTAGATCACTTAACTTCAGGAGTTTGAGACCATCCTGGGTAACATGGTGAAACCCCATCTCTACTAAATACAAAAATTAGCTGGGCATGGTGATGGGTGCCTGTAATCCCAGCTACTTGGGAGTCTGGGGCAGGAGAATCAGTTGAGCTTGGGAGGTAGGGGTTGCCGTGAGCTGAGATCGCACCACTGCACTCCAGCCTGGGTGACAGAATGAGACTCCTTCTCAAAAAAAAAGATTTCTTTCAAATTCAAACTCAGTTTTGATAATGTCATGATAATCTGCTATGTGACACATACATAAATGCAGTGGCTGTTTTTAGTGTTACTTTGGGGATGTGCCTTATAAACACAAGAATTCTTATAAAGTCTACTATGCACAATTATCATCAAAAAAGAAAAATAATAAGACTGGTATAATTATATCAGCTGCACTATCGAGTATATAGTCCTAATAGGAGAGAACTGTCTTGACTAGGCAATAAAAAAATAGAATCTACCACTTTATATATTTATATATCTGATGATTTCTATACCTGACGATTGGAAAAGTTTGTCAGAAACTACTTTCTGGCTCTGTATATTTCAAACTCATGTTCTTGTCTACTACTCACACACTTCTGATGCATGGTACCCTGTTCATATCATGATCCCATCTCTGGCTCTGCACCATGCCCCAGGGCAGGGTATATTGGCTTGGTGGGTGGCGGTATATTCCTGGAAGCCATTCCTAGACCATACAACCAGTGATAACTTATGTGCACATAGAAATGAAGGCAGATCCCATAAACAGATTCTATGAATACCAAACTAAATGTATCTCTGAACAACTTCCCCTTAGTTCAGAATGCCAAAAATGCCTTTGACTACATACCTGACTGGAGGAAAAAGGTGACAGAGGGAAAATTGGAGTGGAGAGAGACGGAAATTATAATTGCAGTTAAAACACTATCTGCGAATTTTTCAAGAATGTAGGATTATCTGAGGACCTCACTAGTGGCCCTCCCGGGGCTTTGGACTGTAGAAGCTGTTTTGTAAATGAGGGTAGAAGCTTAAGCTGCATTGGCTTTGTAATAAATACATCCTGATGACAATACATAATGATAAGTGGTTCATACAGAATGTAGTGCCTGCCAACAATTAAGAAAAGGCTGCTAGTTCTGAGGGACTGAGAGGGGCAGCGCACAGGGAAGTTCCCAGAGCTGAAACTAGACCTTCACCAGACACTTCAAGATACACAAAGGTGCATCTTGAAAGGGCTTAGCAATTTTTGAAGCGGTCAAAAGGAACTTCCAGCATGTTCAACAGCCTGGCAACTAGATAGAGCATGTGTATTGAGAAAATATTGAATGTTTTGTATAGGTATATGGTGGGGAAGTATCTGGTGAAGTTTCGGAAAGAGACTAGAAGTCCTTTCGCTCCTTGCAATGACGGCTGCTGGGGAAATTCTGCTGGGAAAATTCTAACTCTCCTAAGAAAGCCTAGTCCTCTGACTTAACCTCCTCATTGTAACTTCCATAGCCATGTCTCACTACATCCTGCTGCAATTTGTTCTCTCTGAGCCTCCTGTCTTAGCCTGCCCTTCATTCTCCTCTGTGAAGCTCTGCAGTTGACAGGTCCTGCTGCCCTGAACATACCCATTCGCTGAAATACCTGGTCCACTCTCAGAAAACCGATGCCATTATATAGCCCCTGAAAACAGTGCTGCTTCCTTTGCATGCTTCCCTGCTCTTGGAGAAGAAACCACATTTCCCAGACTTGGCCCCACTCCAGCCTCTATATACCACTCTTGCGAACAGGCGCTGAACCCGTGGGCTTGACTGGTGTAAACGGGTCATGGCACCGTGTCTGCTGTGTTCCCGTTCCTCTGGTGCCATAGAGCACTCCTGTCCTTTTTCTAACAGCAGAAGTGGGGTTGGCTAAGAAAAGACAAAGCTCTTGAGAGAAGAGGGCAGAAGGAAAGAAGGGTAAACATTTTCTCTTCTACTCATTGGTGGCAGCTAGAAGAATGGAGGAGAAGACACAGATGCATTGGAGCCACTAAGTGAGGCCTAATGACTGTGACTGTGGAGTTGCTTGGACACCAAGGTTATCCTTGACTGCAGCCTAGAGTGGTCCCCATCCCAGAACACAGAAGGGCTTATGTTGAATTTTCTTGATTGAGCAATAGGCTCAATGTAATTTCAGTTAAAAAGAGTTTTACTTGATAAGTTAATTCTGAAATTTAACTAGAAGAACAAAGGATCAGTGTAGCAAAACACTTCTGAACTCGGTAACGAGTCTCTCCTTAGCAGTTTTTTTTTATTATTATAAAGTGATAGTAATTAAGAGAGCGACGTATGACAGAGCTGGGATTACAGATTAGTGATGAAAGGACAGTCTATTCAATAAATAATGTCGGACAATTTATTATCTATACAAATGATTTAGAGTGATGCCCTAATTCACACCAGAAAGGGAAATATGTTCCTAACACAGAAAGAACTCTAGTTTGAAAGGAAAACATACTTTTAGCAGAAAATACATAAGAACATCCTTATGATCTCAGGGTATGGAAGGATTTCTTAAGTCATAAACAAATCAAAAAGAAAATAATAAATGGACAAAATAAGAACTCAGACATAATAGAGAGTGTAAACAGACAAGTCACATGTCAGAATAAAATATTTGCAACACACGTAACTAACAAAAGATGAGTGTCTGGAGTATTTTAAAAAACTATCTCAAAAGAAGAAAAAGATAGTGACCTCTTTCCCCCAAAAGGGTTATAAATTCATAAGCAGGCATTTTAGAAGAGAAAATGAAAAAGACCAGTAAACATTTTGAGAAGATGCTCCTCCTCTTAGTTAAACATATATTAAAAGCACATGGAGTTACCATTTCACACCTTCCAGATGGAAAAAATTAAAAAGACAATTCCAGTGTTGCTGAGGCAGCAGAATAACTGCTGGTGGTAGCATAAATGACACAGAGCTTTGGAACACAGAATGACATTATCAAGGAAATTTAATCATGTTCATAATCTATGATGAGCAATTCCTCTCTTAGGTGTGTGCCTTAGAGACGCTTTTCCACAGTGTACCAGCAGAAACAGGCACAATGTAGCGTTGCTTGAATGCTCAGACAACGGGAAATAACCCACAAGTGGGCCAGAGTGCTCTTTTAAAGCGAACGCCACATTATGACACTCTCTTATTCTAAATCCTCAGTGGCTTCCTGTCACAATTAGAATAGAATGCTAACCCCCCTCATCATCTGTTGATCTCTCTGATTTCATGGGTGCCACTTTCCCCAAGTTCCTCCAAGACTTCTTCCCTATCTTCCCTGCTGCAGGACAACCATATTTCTTCTCAGTCTTATGACGATTGGTTCTAAGTCAGTCTAAATGCCACACTTCCTTGGAGAGTCCTTTACTTACCACCATCTAAATTAGTTTTCTCTATCTTATTCTCGGCCTCAGCTTTGACTTGTTTCCTATAACACATATTAATTTTTCAATTATGTATTTATGTACATACACATTCATTCATTGTTTTTTGCCCATTTTCAACATTAAACTAATAATCTTTATGAGAGCAGGGACTAAGTCTGTCTCATGCATGATCGTAACCTCTGTGTCTTCTACATAGCCTGGCATAAAATAGTTACTCAATAAATTTTGTTGAATTGAGTGACTGAATGAAAACACTGTGTAAATTGTATCTTTGCCTATTTGAAGTGGCTTGTTGATTTGCAAGTACATTTTATTAGCTCTAGTTCATGGAAAGGATAATGTGATACTAAAACAGCCATATAAATTCTCAATATTTATTGAGAGGGTAAAGGGAAGTGTTTACTTGGTCTTATTTTTGACTCAAAGATTTAACCAATGTGTGCCTGAATGCTTTCACAAATTATTTTCAATGATTTTCTACACAATACATTAAATAGATCTTTCAGCTCGACTAAAAGTCCTTCAATGCCTGAACTATTTAGAGATACCTCAAGTGTTTTTAGGATGGTTCCAATACACATTTTTAAAAACCACTTTTAAATGCTAACATAAAAATTTGATATTGAATACTCAAATGTGCAGGTGACATAGGCTGGGGCTTTTCTTGCAAGAGGCTTGAATTTAGGTTGATGCAGGTTTTATTTTACTTTTATTCTATTTGTCTATAATTATGAAAGTCATATTTATTTTATGTCAATTATACTTTGTATATTTTGTATTTCATACTCATTTGTTTGTTGATACATTTTAATTTAATTTCTCTTGGTTAGAGCTTGAGCTCCAAAGAAGAATTTGCATGACAGTCTACTTAAGGAATGGATTCCACAGACAAAGCAATTCGAGAGTCATTAGAAGCTCCGCAAAATATAAAAATAATGCGTGAGTTTTACATTTTATTTTTTCCCTGTCTGTCTTTGTTTGCCTAAGTCTTACATTTTAAGTCACAGAACTATATGTTTGCTCAACTACTAATGCAAGTAAGATAGACTCATTTTAATAACAGAAAAATTAAGTAACTTGAAAATAGATATATTAAGAAACAATTTGCACACATTCACTTTTTTGGTTTCTAAAACTTCTTTTTAAAAGTATTTAATTTATTTTCATAACCTGACATTCTGATATGTGAATGCAATTAAACACAATGGAATTTCTTTGTTTTCTATTAAATTTTTAAAAGCTATAATTTAAAGTACTTATTGTATAAATGATTTAAAACAATTAAAAAAATAAAACAATGACTATGTTTAACTCTTGAATTTCTGGATATGGTGCTGTAAAAAATTAAAGTTTGGATGTGGGGGTTATTCTGAGATGTTTACAGGAATGCTGCCTTAAAGTTTACATGAAAATTGGATGGAAAAACTTTCTTTTGAATATGTGATTTCCACTTATTCTTAATTTCTACATTCTAAAATTTTCTAGATAATTATAATGAGACAAAATGAATAAAGCATTGAAAAATAAATGTTCATTAAAAAAGTAATTATTAGAGTGGTATTGATATGGATATGAATGTGTTGATTTGGATATTGGTGTTTACAGCTAAAGTGAATATGTTCTGAAATTGGCCAAAACTGCTATAAATCACTGTGCAGTAAGTACTTGAACCAGAGCACAGTTGGTGCTATTTTAAATTTAAATTGGAAAGGCAAAAAGAAGGCAATTATCTTAATACTTTAATAATAATTATTTTAATAACAGTTCATATAATTTTGATACCAAAGTAGATTTGAGGTTCAATGATTTGTTTTCACGTCCTATGCACCTGAGAGTAAGTCAAGAATTGAGAAATTGCATAGTGGCCAGTTATCCAGTATTAAGAAAGTACTAAAGAAGGCACTAAACATTATTTTCCCTTAATAGTAGTAATAGTTCTATTTGCTCAGAAGATCACATCCCTTATTACATACCCCCTTCAGATCCACTGGTCGGGATGCCTAGGCTACACCTTCTCCTCCCATGGTGGATCCCTCCCTCTGGGAATGAGAAAGGAGCTCTCCAAGGGTCACCAGTTGGGCAGCTGAGGCCACCAGTGGGACAGATGGGATGGCCAGGCCCAGGCTGTACCCACCTGAGGAACACCGAGCTGGGGCTGTCTGTGGAGCTGCGTGAGGCCTCCACGTTGGCCTTTGGTGGGCTGTCCAGAGTCTCAAACCGGAACACCGTGTCACTGGAAGGCAACCTTTTCTTCACCATGGTACACTTATCAATCCCCAAGTTAAGGAATAACCTTAAAAGCTCATTTCTGAGTCTCCCAAGTAATACGAAAATCTCTGCGTTTCAGCTTTGCACAGTCCTTGCATTGCAGGAAGCTCTTTCTTCACATGACTCCTAATCTAGCTGAGGCTATTTTTTTTTTAAAGTCAGTTAATGAGTAACCCATCAGTGTGACACAGGGTGGTTTTCATCCTACCTATATTTGCTCTAAAGGAGAAATAAACATGTTTGGGAAATTCAACTTTGAGTTCACTCAGATGAACGGCACTAAATCTGAATTTACTCAGAAAAGCATGGAAATGTAAACACCTAAACAAAACAAAACAATGAGGTGGGGAGGCTGGCAGCATGTAAACATTAAAAGCAGGATGCTCTTTCTAACCACCGGAGCCTGACCACCAGGGTGAGGAATGTGGATGTGCTTTATGACTGTTCCCACACAGGAAATAACCAGCCCACTGTGCATGTTGCAGTCAATGTTTTACAGGATGCATAGGAGTTTTAAGGCTGCATTCTTTGGCCCTTGGGACACGAAGCGTTCTGAAGTTCTTATGGAAGTGATATGCACAAAGTCAAGGGAATCTCAACATTCAGGTTGCATATTTTGCTGGGTTCCAGGAGGCTGTGACTTGTCCCCAAACAACAACAACAAATACAAACAAACTAACAAACAAACAATAGGAGGTGAGAGTTTGAGTTTGTTGCTTGCTGGTTGGGCAACCAGAGGTGATCCCAACTCTGCTCTATTTGATATCTGTCATGCTGATTTCACAGGATTAGAATGAAATACATGGGAAGATATGTAATAGAGATTTGCAAGTATGTGTCATTATTGTTACCTAGATATGCATTTTGCTAACAAATAAGTTCAGAAAATGAGCTTCTTCATGTGACAAATGTTCATGCACAAGGAAAACATCAGTGTCCCTCTACCCTCATTACTAGCACCAGTGAAGGATTTGTTTCACAGGAGCTATGCTCTCTCTCCTTGTTCCCCTTGTCATTAGTCAGTGACATTGCAGAATGGCTGGCTTAAGAAAAGTACACAGTTTCTGATTGTGGAAGAGAGCAAAGTTTCCTGGGAAATCAAACCAAACCTTTAGCCTTGGGCTCATTAGCATTTTACTCTAACCAACTGATACCCTGGCAGGGGCGGGTCTGTGCTGCTCTATGTGCTGTTACTAACCCTAAGAACACTTTTGAAATTAGACAAAGTGGCCTTTCAGTGATATTATATTATTTTGGACAATATTCTCCTGGTGCCTAATAGGGTGACCAACTTCTCCTGGTTTGTGCTGGGTTTTGTTGGCTTAAGCACTGCCTTAGATTCCAGGAAGTTTTTAGTGCTGGGCAAACTGAGGCACGTGGTCACAGTAGTACATGCTAAAGTTCTGAGGGTACACTGCCCGCAGCTTTCCTCCTTCTCCTTCCTTGACAGACATGATCTCTATTTCTCTTTCTTCTCTTACCTCTGTGCTGAAATTGAATTGAAATCCTGTTGGAGACATTAAATAAGCTGTTATACTAAAATGCTGAATTAAACCAGTCACCATACCTCATATAATAGCAGCAACCTGCATGGGAGTTTCTGTCACTTGTAAACAACAAGCTGATGTCCCATTGAGAAAAGCAAATCATATCTTTCACTTATATGACTCCACTCAACATTAGTGAAAGTTATAACCCGCTCACAACTTTGTGCCCTAGGGTTTTTAAAATACACTGTTTTTTTTTGGTTTACAAAACAAATGTATACTGATTGTAAACATTTTGAAAATAAACAAAATATAAAGAAGAAAAAAATCATCTGTAATCCTCAGCCCCCAGAGATAATCACAATGAATACTTTATCATCATCAAAATTATGTTTTACTCTAAAGGATTGTGAAAATCATTTGGTAATTCTGAAAGGAGATCCAATATTCATTAAATATGGTCATTAAATAAGGTCAAGAGGCCTTACCCTTCAAATGAGCAACAGACACCTCTTCTCTGTTCCCCTCCCACAGCTGGAGCACCAGGGGCCAGAGTAGCGGAAACAGAATCAAAGGCATGTTTGGAGAATTTTATGAAACAGATCTCAGAAAGATTTGTTTTGGAATAAACATACCACTGGTCAAGATGTTTTTGAGATTAGTCCAGAAATTAGGTGATAGAAGATAGAGAGGATGAGGTTTTAGAACCAATGGAACCCTTAGAATGCATGTACTTACAATACGTCCTGTTATAGATCTATCACTAGAGGTCATAGGTTACCTGAATAGTTATTGGCAGAGCTAGGGTTGCCTCCTGATTCTCGTTTCACTCCTGACCTAATAATCTAGATCCTCTTTACATCATGCTGCTTTGTAGAATTCCTCCCCGTTGTGACTCTTGAGAGAATGAAAACATACCAGCAACAGCCCACCTGTGTTAAATATTGTCTTTGTAAGGGACAAGAGAGGGAAGCGATCCTACAACATACACTTTCATTTTCTACTGCTATTGTGTGAAGTAATTACATAGATGTTTACTCTGAGGCATTAGCTGTGTTAGGTTCCCTCATTAATTCAATTATAATATTTCAAAATTTCCACAATTCTCTGAATTTGGGGAATTTCCTCCCCATGGTTTGCAATTAGATTCAGACTCAGTACATACTTTGTTTAAAAAATACAGACTCTTTCTGTTTGTATTCTTACTGTGCTGCTTAATAGTTGGGAGATTTGAAAATCTCTATGTTTTAGTTTTCTAATCTGTAAAATAGGAATAACAGTACCTACCAAATAGATTTGTTAAGAAAGTACATTAATATTTGTAAAGACTTTAAATATTGCCCAGAACATAATAAGCATTTAGCAAATTTTATATTTATTTTCACCAAATTTATAATAAAATCATAAGGTCTTATTTAAAGTAACTATCTTTTTGGAGTTTTTAAAAAAGTTTTATTAAAATTGAATTTACATAATACCAAGTTCACTTGTTCAAAGTGTATAATTCAGTGGTTTTAGTACATTTACAGAATTGTGCAACCATCACCACCATCTAACTTTAGAACAAATTTCATCACTCAAAAGAAACCTTGTACCCAAGAGCAGTCACTCCCCACCCTCCCTATTTTCTTCTTCCATTCTGTCCTAGGCAACCACTAACCTACTAATTTACTTTCTCATTTTAGAGATGAGACATTTCACATCTTATCTGTATATAGAGAGAAAGCACCTATTCTGGACATTTCATATGTAAATGGGATCATACTACCTGTGATCTTTTGTGACTGTCTTCTTTCACCTACAATGTTTTCAAAGTTCATCTCATTTTGTGACCAAAAACATTCTGTTGTATGGATATACCACATTGTATTTATTCATTATTTAGTTGATGGAGATTTGGATTGTTTCCACTGTTTGGCTATTAAAAATAATGCTGTTATAGACATTTGTGTACAAGTTTTGGTGCAAACATATGTTTTCAGTTCTCTTGATTATATATCTAGATGTGAAATTGCTATATTTAACTTTTTGAGGAACTACCAAACTGTTTTCTAAAATGGTCGTAACATTTTACATTTCTGACCAGAAATGGATGAGAGTTCCAGTTTCTCCACATGCTCACCAACACTTGTTTTTGTTTTTGTTTTTGATATGGCCATTTGAGTGGTGTAAGCGGTGTTGTACTGTGGTTTTGACTTGCATTTTCCTAATGACTAATGATGCCGAGCATCTTTGGATGTCCTTATTGGCCATTTGTATATTCTCTTTGGAGAAAAATCCATTCAAATCCTTTGCCCCATTTTAAAATTGGGTTGTCTTTTTATTATTGACTTGTATACTTTATATATTGTGGCTACAATTTCCTTAAAATATATGAGTTGCAAATATAGTCTCTCATTTCATAGGATGTCACTTGACTTTCTTCATGGTGTTCTTTGAAGCAACAAAGAAAGTTTTTCATTTTGGTAGAGTCCAATTTATCAATCTTCTTTTTTATCACTTGAGATTTGGTGGTGTGCCTAAGAAATAATTGCCCAACCCAATGATTATTTACTCATATTTTTATTAAGATTTTTATAGTTTTAGCTGTTATGTAAGTATAAAATCTATGATCTAATTTGAATTTATATTTGTGTATGTTGTAAGGTAGGGGTCCAACTTCATTCTCTGAATATTGTCCTGGCACTATTGTTGAAAATGCTATTCTTTTCCCATTGGATTATCTTGCACACTTTGTTGGAAATTAATTAACCATAAATGTTAGTGTTTATTTCTTAACTATTTTAAACAATATAAATAGAAACTTATTCAGAATTAATTAATTTGATCATCTCTGTTCCTTTTGAAGATCTTGTGTTTTTATCCTTCTTTATGTGTGTCTACATAAGTCCAAGGCCAGGACTTTTGATACTTTTCCTTAATTCTTCTTGATAATCCTGAAATCATGATTTTCTAGGTAGTTGTTTATTTCACCTGTTTGTAATTATGGCAACAACAAAGAGCACTAATAATGATGATTGTCAACAAAATCTTAAGGCATTTAGAAGGCAGGTACATGAACTTAAAGACAGGTACGGTGAAATTCTCATATACTATTACATAATACTTTGTCTGTGTTGCTGTTGATTATACATATTTCTTCAATTTAGCATTCGTTCTGCAATTTTTTAAAACAGCGAAGTGTAGCAAGGCCAGGCCAAATTCAGAATAGGTGACTGAAATGATGCTGCCCAATTAAAAAATAGTTTGTTCTTCAGAACTGAGCTTATAGGATCTTTTAACATTTGAGTCATGTCATAAGCATGCAATTTATAGGTGAAGAAATGCGTGTGGCTAATAACAAATGAAAAAAATAGTCTCTACAAGTAATAAAAAACAAAAAAGAAGACCCAATTGAGTAACAAACTGGAGTTTTTTAAAGGTCACTACATCTGTGGTAATGGTGGTAAGCTTAACATGCTTGTGTGCAATGCTGGGAATGTTTCTGGGAGGTAGGTGTTACACTCATTTTGCCAAAGAGAAACTGAGGTTCAGAGTGCCTATTGAACTTATCTCGTGTCCCACAGTTTGTGAGTGACAGTCAAATGCAGATATAGAGGCTTACCAACTCCTCCACAGCCACAGTGAGCAATTAACCCAGACAGGAAAGACATCCTTTTGAGATTTTTGGTAAATTAGAGTTAGAATTGGACCTCTGCCCAATGTACTTGTGAAAATTCTGAGTGAGGTTGGGTTTGGTGATTGGGCTAGGCCATCATGGGAACTGCAGAGCCCTGGGTAGTTTAGCAGAGATTCCATGTTTCAGTGTTTCTTGTTAGATTTTCAGGAATGGAAGATGAGGAACAGAGGGAATTTATTCGTTGTATCATTTCTATATGTTTATCTGAGATACCAAGTTTCTGTGTTTCTTGTTAGATTTTCAGGAATGGAAGATGGGAAGCAGAGGGAATTTATTTGTTGTGCAATTTCAATATATCTGGTATTTACATATAGAAATGTATTCAATCCTCCTAATAATGCTAGGAAATAGATTTGTTTTTTTTACCATTTTGGAAATAAGAAAACTGAAACTCAAGAGAAACCATTTCTTTTCCTAGTTGACACATTCAGTTAAATGGTAGCAGAGCTGGGATCCCAATGCAGGTCATAGAATCCAAAGCCCAGGCTCTTTCCCTGAGAGGAAAAGAGATCCTAATCTTCTCACCCATTTATAGTTTATGTTATGTTTTCAGTTCCCATCATGCCTCATACACAGTGTTTGCCTTCACAGTGTTTATGTGTACCCTCCACATGTCTTTCTGAAGACATTCTATTTATTGCCCCAGCTCTGGGCTAAGCCTAGTAATCCTCCAATACAATTATTTATTCTTTGAAGATAGGATTACTTGAGGAATTTTAAAGCACTTATAGTCAGAATGATAGAGGAATTTTTAAACAAATTAAATAGCTCTACATATACTTGTTGCTCTGCTAGCAGTTGTACAGAATTTAAAGTAAAATACAAAGCAAACCCCAAAATACCAAAAACCTAACCCATAGTGCCTTCTTACAAGGAACTCCTAAAACCTAACCCAAACTCAAACCTAGCTTTTTAGATTAAAAGGAACTTAAAACTGAGATGTAGAGAGTTGACACGAGTGTGACTTAATGCAGGTATCTTACAGTCCTAGTTTTCCTGAGTTGAAAGGGGAAATACTGAGTTCTTCCAAACACATTGAGTCTTAGATTGCAACTGTACCTTTCAAGCCACTCCTAGCATTGCTCATTGTCCTCTCCACTTGAATTTCCCTTTTCAGCTTGAGTGACATGACAAACCTCAAACTTCCAGTTTTATGCAATACATCTATAAGCAAAATGTACTTGTTTCAGAGGTTTCTTAGGACATTGCAGTATGTGGGATTATTCTTGCTTTTGCTCAAGCCCCTGTTGACAAATAAGGAAAATGCCCCCAGTGTGCAACCAAAGACATTCTCCATGTGAATTCACTCTGTTCATAAGATACCAAAAATGCCTTTTCCACCAAAGCCACACTCTATTTGCACTATTTCTAGGTCTGAGACCCGTCACTTACAATTTCAGGTCTGGATCCACGGGCTTCACTTCTCTCCCCTGGAACATACTCTTCCTGGGCATGAGCTGTGCTTGGAATGTTTGCTGAATGCTCCTCTTTGCTTTTAGGGCTTGCCATCTTCTTATCATCTTCTAGAAGCCAGCTGATCTTCAAGAAACTGGGGAGTACCAGGAAGGAACTTTGTATTTACACCAGATCTGCCCAACAACAGCTCTTTGAGCCAATTGACCTGCTTTTCCTTCTCAAGTGCTATCTCAAAAGATTTCTCTTTCAGATTCTGCTCGGAGAGATGGGACCAGCCACATTTGAAACCTGCAGGTGTGAGACAGCAAATGACCACAGAAACATTCTATGTGACTTTTAAGATAACGTTACATCTAATGATGTCTTTGCCTTAAAAGCTTCGCCTTATCTTGATGTTGACTTGGAGTCACATCACTGACCCTTTACTCATGATGACGTATGTCTTTCCCCAATCCTGATGCCTTTCTTCACTTTGGAAGACAGTGATTGTGTGTTACCCTAAAGGCTCCACCATAATTCACCCTAAATGGTCCTCAGTTGTCCTACAAGTTCATGACTATTCATTGCATAAACAAACCCAACACAACTTTGGTATTCACTATTGAATGATATGATCAATGTCTTATCACCCATGTCTCATATGTGCTTTCTGTAATCAGAATATATGTTTCTCTTTAGAATATGTTTTGTGTCATACTCATCATGATTCTTTTCTCACTGTGTGGACTCAATGAATATTTACTGATGTTAAACCTGTCATGCTGGAAAGCACGTTCAGAGAGAAGTTGGTCTTTTTCAAACTTCCTTCTTTTTAGCTGTTCTACCTTGTCACTAATGCAGACAGTAAAGTTGCTCATTAATTAGAATAATAATGAAATGATATTAAAGTTTTTCTTTCTTTTTTTTTAACTCTGTATCAAAAATCTGATTGGCTGAACTCAGAATTAGTTTTAGGTACTTAATTCACTTTAAGACTATTACAAAACAAAATGTACATTCAGAGATGATTTACTTGCATAGGAAATACTAAGGTAAAGATTTACAAATGAGAAGGAAGAGTACAATTTGCTTGAATTCAAGACTAGGTAATAGAACAAGAGATACTCATGCAAAAGATTTTTTTCTTTCTCTTTCTTTCTTTCGTTCTTTCTTTCTTTCTTTCTTTCTTTCTTTCTTTCTTTCTTTCTTTCTTTCTTTCTTCTTTCTTTCTTTCTTTCTTTCTCTTTCTCTCTTTCTTTCTTTCTCTCCCTCCCCTGCCCCCCCCACTATTCCCCTTCCTCCCTTGCTTCCTTGCTTGCTTGCTTGTTTTTTGAGACAGAGTCTTGCTTTGTTGCCCAGCTGGAGTGCAGTGGCACAATCTTGGCTCACTGCAACCTCCACCTCCCAGGTTCAAGTAATTCTCCTGCCTCAGTCTCCTGAGTAGCTAGGATTACAGGCATGCACCACCATGTTTGGCTAATTTTTGTATTTTTAGTAGAGACGGGGTTTTGTCATGTTGGCCAGGCTGGTCTTGAACTCCTGACCTCAAGTGGTCTGCCCGCCTAAGCCTCCCAAAGTGCTGAGATTACAGGTGTGAACCACTGCACCTGGCCCCCTTCCTATCCTTTCAATCAAAATTTGCCCTCAGGTTGTGGTAGATTGAATGCATTGATAATCCCAGCTACATTAATGGCCTCTATATATCCATAGCCTTTGCTTTATAGCTTTGTAGTTTTGCCCACTCTAAGTTGGGCTGGTCTTGTTACTTGCTTTGGCTAACAAAATGTGGCAGGAGTGATGCTGTGACAGTTCTGAGTCTAGACCTCAAGGAGCCTCGTGGGTTTCTACTCCTCTGGCTTCTCTGTGGTCACCATGACTACATGACTGAATTAGAGGCAACCTCCACATGAGATCACATGGCACAGAGCTAAGTCATTCCGGCTGTCAAAGACCACCCAGCTCCCCAGTGACCTGGCAAGTCACCACAGACACAGGAGAGAGCTCAGCCAAAATCTAACTGATCTAGATCAGCAGAACTACCTGACAACCTGTAGACTTGTGAAAAAATAATAAATAATTGTTTCAAACTGAGGTTTTGAGATGGATTTCTACACAGCAATAGCTAACTGCTTCAGATCCTATATCCAAGTCACTAATATAGTAAGATGATAATAGCTCCAGGGGAAATGACATTTTAACTGTTGCCAACTGCTTGAGCTAAATGAGGATAATTTTGAGAGGGTCTTCAGGTTCAGTAGGTCAGCAGGAGGAACTTAGGCAATATAGTGGATCTTCTTTATCAAAGCTTGATAAGCTTTAGAGGCCCACTATCGTGAGAAATAGGAAAGGCAGCTTTAGGGTAGGATAGATGTAGATGATATCTATTAAAGATCTAAAGATTGTATTTGTTACTCCTACAAACTGTTGCCACCACAATCCCACTTCACCTCCCATTTCCCCTTCCATACTTCCACTTCCCTCCTTGGTCACCAGGCAAAGCTTGGAGTAGTACTCACCCCCCAGCTCCTCTCTGGTCTACTGGAAGCCCTTCTTCTCACCCTTCTAATGACTGCACTCCAGGTTTTTTCATTGAAGGGGTAATACACCTTTCATGTGAGACACACCTGGCTTCCAGTCCTGCCTTTTGCCTAACATGTTAAGGGTCCTCGGACGTGCTAAGGGTTTAGTGCCTGTGTAGTCCAGTTTTCTTCTCTGCGAAATGGTGATGAGAAAAGGCACTTGGCAAAGCTCTATTTTTTCTCTTTCCTGCTTAACTCTTCAAAGATACTTGCTGCTGATTTAGAAACTTTGCATTACAGGTCAAAGGTTTAACAAGTATTAACTTCTATTTTACTGCCTTTCTTAATAACAGCCAGATAAATGAAAGTTCAGAGATTTTACATCAGGTGGATGTATCCAAGGTCACACATATTATTGGAGATGAGGCCATAAATACAGTAAAGGTTTGATTATTCAATTTGTGTCTTTTTTTTTTTTAAGGGAAAAATCTACGTCCTACTCCATATTATGAATATGTAACAGTCATTCTTACTTAGGCAACTCTTTATAAACCACAGGGGTTCTATTTCAGACAGAGGCACTTGACTGCTTTCTTTAGGCATCTTATCTACCTGAAAGCCCTGTATAGATGCCTCATAAACTCAGCTTTTAGGGAATGAGCAGAAGTAGGCTACTGAGAAGGAAAGGCTGATGGGAAAGTTGGGGTAATGTTAGTAATAATAAGTCTCATAATAGTGATGGAATATTCTAGAAAACAGAGATCCATGGTTGGTGTCAGAACACTTTACTAGTTGTGGAAATTTACACTTATCTCCTTTGGCCTCAGTTTTCTTATATGTAAAGTGGGGGCTTGAGGTAAGTGAATGCTTTCCTAAATTGTGGTCTATGGACAATTTCTCTAGCCCACGCGGAACTCGGGAAATATTGCACATAATTTCTGTCCCTTAGAGGTCTCTGTGAAGGTCTGCATTCAAGAAATCGATTCAACTTGATCAACCTAACAGAGATCATGGAAAACTGTTAACCTCCTAGAGGAAGAATCTCCTTTTAGAAATGCAGAGGCAGATAATTCTTAAGACTTTCTCTGGCTGGAAATACATCCGAGCAAATAAAGAAATTTTAGTTTTATTGCAATTTATTGCAGAGTCCAGTTTTACCAAGGAAGGAAAGAGGGGAAGAAAAGGTAATATTTTATTGATTGCCTTCTCTGCCAGGCAATGTCTTAGATATTTTATACGTATCTCTTATTTACTCCTTGCAATAAATGTATGAAGTATTATTATTCTCACCTTACCAATATTGATTTTAACCACATCACTTAAACAAAAATAACCATTGACCCAGCTACTTGGGAGGCTGAGGTGGAAGGATCGCTTGAGTCCAGGAGTTCAAGGCTGCCATGAGCTATGATTACACCATTGCCCTCCAGGCTGGGCAACAGAATGAGCCCTTTCTTAAATAAAAAAATAAGAAAAATCACTGAAGGCTTATTGAGAGAGTAACAATGAAACATCAATGCAGAGTAAGTGGGATCAGTCCTAGATACTCCTTTATCTCCATATTCTCTCAGTGATATATTCATCCTAGAGCTTTAAATGCTTTTATATGCTAATGATGCCCAAGTCTTATAATTCCTTTTTTACTTCTCCCTATTAAATAAACATCTGAAACTTATGTGACCAAAGTAGAATTTTATTCACAGCTCTCCTCCAGAATTGTTCTTGTCCCATTTTACCCTTCTGATATGGTTTGGCTGTGTCTCCACCCAAATCTCACATTGAATTGTAATAATCCCCATGTGTCAAAAGCAGGGCCAGGTGGAGATAATTGAATCTTGAAGGCAGGTTCCCTCATGCTGTTCTCGTGGTAGTGAATAAGTCTCAGGAGAGCTGATGGTTTTATAAATGGGAGTTCCCATGCACGCGCTGTCTTGCCTGCCACCGTGTAAGACTACTTTGTTCCTCATTCGCCTTCCACCATGATTGTCAGGCCTCCCCAGCCATGTGGAACTGTGAGTCAATTAAAACTCTTTCCTTTATAAAGTACCCACTCTTGTGTATGTATTTATTAGCAGTGTAAGAACAGACTAATATACCTTCTCAATAAAGGGCTTCCTCATCCACCTGGTTGATCAAATAGCAATTTAGGTGTTGTTGATTTCTCTCCTGCTTTGTTCCCCACATGCAGTTCATCAAGAAATCTTATCAGCTATGCCTTCAGAACACATCCAGCATTTTACTGCTTCTTACCACTGGTGTTCAGATTACTAGTCCAAGCTGCCATCTGTTATCTAGACCATTGCAGCAGTATTCCAATTGCTCTCTCTTTCCACTTGTGTCACCTCTACACTCAGGAGCCAGGATGATCTTAAAAAAAAAGAAATTAAAGAAGCAAAAATAAGAAAAAGAAAAAAAACCATGCTACTCTTCCCTTTAAAACCTCCTAATTTTCTATTTCACTAAATTGCAACCTCTGGCCCTGCTCAGGTCTTTGCCCACATCACCAACCTCATTTAGCTCCTTACATTGGCTTTCTTCCTAATCTGCAACATACCAGGCTTGCTTCTACTCCTGGATCTTTGCACCTGCTCTGCCCTCTGACTATATAGCTTGAGTTCTGGCTTTTCTTGTCATCATTCAATTTCAACTCAAAGGTCACCTTCTCAGGGAGCCTCCCCTGACTACAATGTCAAAAATAATCCCAGCTTGTGCAGAAACTATTACATCTCTCTGCTTTCTTACGTAAGAGTTTTCACTCTATCATTATTTTTTTCCTGTGCATTTCTCACAGCTAGAATGCAAATTCATGAGAGCTCTGTTTTTTTTTTTTTTTGCTTTGTTCAATCCAGTATCCCTACAGCAGTGTGTGTCACAGTGCCTGGTACATATAGTTTTTCAATAGATATTTGTAGGATTGCTATGGTATGAATGGTTTTCCTTTAAAATTCAGGGGTTGTCAGTGTGTTAATAACAGGTGAAGCCTTTAAGAGTTGATTAGGCCACGAGGGCTTCTCCCTCATTAGTGTGATTAAGGTCCTTATAAAAAAGGCTCGATGAACCATTTAGTTAGCTTGCCCTTCTTCCTCCTTCCGTGTGAGGATTCGGCCAAAAAGCCCACATCATATGCCAGCGTCCTGATCGTTCCCAGCCTCCAGAATGGTAAGAAAATTAATTTTTGTTTTTTCATGAATTACCTAGTCTCAGGTACTTTGTTATAGCAGCACAAGGAGACTAAGACAAGGATTAGTAAAATGTTATTTGTCTTGCTTGGCTTTTTAGCAATTTCTATTCAATACACATTTAAAAATAAACATAGATGAGGATAAACACAATGCCTTGGAGCAGGTTTCAAACACATAAACTCTTCAGAAAAACTTCGACATGAGATTTTCATCTGCACAGGATTTTTTAATATGCAAAAAATAGAGGATGAAGAAAGGATAAAACAGTTAAAGAAATTGTCAAATACTTTACCATTAAGGCAGTGTAGTTTAAGAGTAAACTGATACTATTTAATAATGTGATTTATTATTTTACTGATATAACATGCCAAATAGTTTTAGTATGTTCTTGAAGTCATGGTTTCTGGGAAAGGACAGGAATCAAAACCACAAATGGCTAAATATGGCTTTTAGGAACTAGTCACCCTATTCTTTCTTATCTAATCACTCATTGCCAATAAGGCCACCACTTACAGTGGATTTTCTCTTCTAAATATCTGCATGGAGAAAGTAAAAAGCTAAGGGAGAGTACTGACACAACCTCCTAGGATCCCTTCAGAACAAGCCTGTCTGCTATAACCAAAATCCAAGGAGAAGCTTCTGAACTCACACTAAACGAATATACCTGTTTTGGTGTGATGTACCCCCTTCCTAGAAGCTGGAGAGAGGTGGAAGGGGAAGTGGGTAAGAAGGAAAATGAACACACTGTATACTCAAAGGGAAATAGATATTGTACCAGAATGTTCCATCTTTACATTGCTGGCACCATCTAGTGGATAATGAATCCGAATTTAGAGACCAGTCACTTTCTTAACTGATGGTTCTCAAACTTTCTTGGTATGCTTCAGAATCTCACAGAACTTGTACAGATACCCCACACCTATACATTCTGCTTCTATAGGTTGGTGTGAGACTTGGGCATCAGAGTGGTTTTTTTTTTTTTTTTCTTAACAAGCTTCCCAGGTGATTCTGTTTTAGCTAATTTTGAAACTCAAAACTCTTTGGAAATTAGCCTTTTATTGTTTGTATGATATTCCCTCTTTTTTTCCTCTGGTAAAAATATTTATACAGTATATTTATATTGTAAAATCAAAGTGAACTGCTAGCAACACTATTTTGAAGTTTCTCTAAGAATTAAGTGACTTATTCAAGTCAAAATGATGTATGTGAGTGTGAACTGGGGGGTGGAGTGGTATAGCCTCAAACTCATGCTGCAAATCAGTGCTCAAATCAGCCAGTAATCCAACTAAACATGACCGATGTCATTTGTAATCTGCCTAATTTCAGGTATCGTCTTCCAGTTGCTCATTATCTTCTGTCCATTGACTTTAACAACTTAAACTTCTTAACTTGTCATTTTGAACTCATACAGGAGTTACTTCATGATTTAAAAGTGGCAAACAATTCTTATTTGTCATTCATCCAGATCCAACTATAGTATAATGATCAAAATTAGAAAACTAACATTGATACAATGCTACGACTTCATCCATAGACCTTGTTCAACATTTTCAGCTGTCTCTTTCTAGGCTGCAGTTCAACCCAGGGGACATGTTGTGTTTTATACTGTGACTATAACTTTTCCTTAGTCTCTCCAATCAAACAGTTCCTTGGTCTTTTTTTTTTTTTTTTCCTATCAATAAATCTGAGGAGTACTGGACATTCAGTTTTTTAGAATATTCCTCAATTTGGGTTTTCTAATGTTTCTTCCTGATTAAGTTCAGGTTTTGTGTCTTTGGTAAGATCACCACAACGATAATGCTTGTGTTCTTCTCAGTGCATCAAATAAAGAAGCACATGTCAATTTCTTATTGATTTAAATTTTGATCACTTGGGGTTATAGAGGCTCCTTGGGTTGTTTTCTTACAAAACAATCCTATATCAGGTGGTTTTAGAGGAGATGTTTGATTGTCTTGTGGTAAGTTTGTCCTGGGAAGACACAGTCCACAGATAAATTTAACTGAGATAACATTGTTTGAAAAGATGATGTATGGAGATCCAGGGTTTGCATAAACACCTTAGGAGCTCCAGGATGCCTGGGCACTTCCTAGGAGACCTTTTGTATCAGACTTTCTGTGGCTTCCTAAGGAAATGGATCTTGATATATGACCTTAGACAGGGAGCAGCAGGTACAGCTGGCACATGGATTCACAAATGCTTGACTGGCCCTCTGATTGCAGCTGTGATTATACTGGACAATTTTCTGCAGGCTTCCACTTATTTCTAGCTGACACTGTCTCATTTCCAGTGCTTCATCTAATACCTCAGGTGTTTCTTTAGTGCTGTAGGGGACTTTCTGGGCCATGGCACATGCCCAGAGGTATGAGTGTCTGGGAACAACCCTTGATCAGTGGAGTGTGGGGGCCAACAGTTAAATACTCCACTACTTCTCCTAAGTCAAGCAGAGCCTAATTATGTAGGTTGTGAATACTAGGCTCAGGGTTTTATCCCTTGGACAGAAGTGTGCTTGAGCGGAAGAGTGGTGGCAGGGAGAATGTTACTTGGGAGCCTAGCCACTTGAGTGACATGGAAGTTAGGTTGATGTGGGAAGCAAATAGGGGCAGGAACAGATAACCAGGAGTCAACTACAGTTGTTTTGATTAGAAATAAATTGGGCCCAAACCTGGTAGAAAGGAGCTATAGAAATTTAAAGATGAAGACCTGATAGTGTAACCAGGTGACAGGAGCAGGGCTGCGGGGGTGTCTCAAAGATGCTTACTGTTCCCTGATGGCATGTGTTTTCCCAGGTCCTTGGACCTCATTCACCCTAGAATGGGGAGGGGGCCTTGGTGGTGAGGTGAGCTCATTCAGATAAATATCGGACCCAAAGAGCTTTGCAGAAAAGTGATTTATTAGGCAAAGGAAGAGAAAGAAATAGAGCACCAGCTCCCATGCTATCATGGAAGGGAATCCAGAGATGAAGTCAGCACAGGTAGAGAGAGAAGGCTCCCACCCTGCTGTGGGAGGGGACTCCAGAGAGAGAAATCCCTATAGGTAAAGGAATAGGGAGAATTTAACCCTGGAGTTACTCCCGCCCCATTCAAGTTCTTGTCCAGTGAGAGGAGCTTTTCCAAACTTCCTCTAGAGTGATTGATCTTCAACTCGGATATAGGATTGGTTGCGTGGCCAGCAATCAAAGTCTCCTCCCTTGGAGCTTTTGGCTGGTCTTCTAAACAAAGGACTCTCACCTGGGCTGTCTACCTAGCCTGCGTGGAAAAGTTAGACAAAGAACCTGAATGGGGAGGTAGATGGAGGCATGGCACTGGGAAGTTCTTGCCTTTGAAACCATTCCCCTTGTGAACCCAGGAGGAGAAGTTAACATAGTCCCTCAATTGTAAAACCCCCAACTATGCTAGTACAATTCCCTTACTGAGTTGGTGTGTTTGGTAGCCAATGAAATGGACTCTGTCTCAGTTACCTCTTGCTGTATAACAAACCTCTCCCAAATCTTGTGGCTTAAATTGACAATTTGTTCACAAAGTTGGGCAGGGCTCAGTTAGGCAATGATGTTGCTGCTTTTAATGGTATATTCAAATAATAACTGTTATTGGAAAGTTGTACTATGGTCTGAATATGTTCCCCAAAATTCATGTGCTAGAAACTTAACCCCCAATGCAACAGTGCCGGGAACGGGGGCCTTTTGGGATGTGTTTGGCAGAGCCCTGATGAGTTAATGTTGTTATAGAAAGAGCTTGTGGGAGTAGATTTGTTCTTTGTCCTCCTGCTAAGGGAGGACACAGCATTTCTGCCCTCTGGGGATGCAGCATTCAAAGCACCATCTTGGAAGCAGTGAGCAGCCCTCATCCGATGCTGGCCACTTGATCTTGGTCTTCCCAGCCTCCAGAATTGAGACACTTCTGTTCTTGGTACTCTGTCTGTAATGTGTGATAGCAGCACAAACGGACTAAGACAGGTTGGCTGGGGCCTTCAGAGTGTGTTCCACCTGGTCTCTCCCTGCAGTGGCCTCAGGTCCAGAGGGCAAGAGCAAAGTTGCAAGCTTCTTGAAGCCCCAGCTCAGAAGTCACATGACATCACTTCAGACTTATTCCATTGGTCCAAACAATCATGAGGCCAGCTCATATTCACATGGTGGGGAAATATTCTATCTCTTGATAGGAGGAGCTAATACAATTTATGACCACTTTAAATTTATTACGGTGTATCTTGGTAGCTGATGAAATGAACTTTTGCAATCCTCTTATCTGGGCTTGCATTTATAACTAGAATTCAAATAGCTAGGTGCTGACAAACCACTCCTTCCTCTTACTAATACCCTGGTAAATATTCCAGCAGCCCTACTCTTGTTCCTGTTAAATATTTAAAGCCAGGACATTTGAACCCCATCATAGGCTTTAATCTCCCATAAGGAGAAGAATGTAGGGGAATTCTTGGATTCTTACAATATTTTACAGAGTCACTGAAACTAATATCTTTAAAAAAAAAAAAACTACTGAATGTACTTCAAATGAGTTGTTTTATAAAACTAAAGTGTTTTTTTTTGGTGTGTGTGTGTGTGTGTGAATCTGGGCTTTTTTTTTTCCAGGAAGAAAAAAAGGCAATTATATATTCAGAATATGTCATTGTGTTTATGGGACAGTTATGATAATTGCTTTAATAAACATCTTCATAACAGAATAAAAACGTAAGGGTTAGTATTATGAAATATTGGTAAAAATATTAGTGCCTTAAATATCAGCTAGTAACAATAGTTTAGTAACTTATAAAGTTTCATAAAGTGGCAGCTCCCTGAAGTATCAATCTTACAAAGCATCAAACTTAAAGTGATACTATCCTTAAGATAGTCCTTGCATATTTGGGATGTTACCCTCAATCTGGAGGGCTTTTGATAGTATTAATACAAGAAATCATGTTTTAAAGAGGCAGCAACAGAATATTAATGCCCTTTCCCATGAGGGATGGTTTGGTTGTGAATATACAATGTGTGGAAAGCTGTGGCAAAACCTGATACCTAAGCCGGGCACTGCCTTCAGAACACTTAGGGCTCTAAAGTCTGAATTACAGAGGCCAAAAAAAAAAAAAAA
>PVKP010010333.1:0-27990 GCA_004027715.1 Plecturocebus donacophilus
CGTGACCCACTGCACCCGGCCAGGCCTATGTCCTCTGTGTGATGCATACTTTCAGAGGCAGTTTCCCCAGTTCCTTTCTCCTCTTCTGTGCAGCTTTCACCACGCCAAAGAGCACATCTGTGTGGATAGTCCGTTCGTGAGCTTCATCCAGAATAACACAGCTGTACTTTCGAAGCAAGGAGTCTGAAATTGCTTCTCGCAGAAGCATGCCATCTGTTAGAAACTTGATTCTGGTGTCTTCTGAGGTGACATCATCAAAGCGCACTGTATAGCCAACCTGTGGGAAGAAACAGCTTATTCAGTCATCAAACATTTCTTGAGCGCCCACTGTGTCCACAGTAAGTTGGAAACTTGCACTACCACAGTGAACAAGACCAACACCAACCCCTTCCTACTCCCTAGGGAGGCATGCAATCTAGTTGGGGAGAGAGACGACGGTCAAGTTTCCTTTAACTGCAATTATGATAAGTATTACAAAGAATATTTAAAATCACCCTTCAAATTCAAGCTATTTAATAGTTTCGTGTGAAGTTATGTACAGATATAAAAAGATTTCTGAGATATTTTTACGTGAAATGAGTACATGCATACACACACACACACACAAATAAATCTGTCTTGAAAAAAAAAGAAACATGAAAACGAAATAAAAAAGGAAAAAAGGAAACACAAAAAAACAAATCTGTCTTATATATAGTTCTGAGACTCATTCTCAATACTCACATATACACTAGCATAATGCTTACAGTTTTTCTAGAAAGACAGATAAGAGATTTAATAGAAGTTACTGAAGGCTTAAAGATGTTCGAGGAAAACAACTAATTTGTCCAACTTGACAACAGATTTTGAAAGCAAAGCACATGGAACGTAAAGAACTCTGAAACAGGCCTAGACAACTGGCAGAATAGGCAAGAAAGCAGCTCACTATGTAAAGGAAGTCTTGTTTGGAAAAGTAAGAGGCAGCGGGCACGGTGGGAGAGCCGTTTAGTTAAGAAGTACTAATAGTAAAGAAGGAAACCAGGTACCAGCTTCCCGAGTTCAGTTCTCTTCTCATCTGAGACTCTAGTAGCAAGAGAGATGGCAGCCACTCGCCGAGGCTGGGTCACAGCAATGATGCCCTGGCGGCTGATCCCGCCTTCATAGAGGTACTGAGGGATCTGAGTTGTCTTCCCAGAGCCAGTTTCTCCTAGGAGAGAGGGAAAAGAAGTCTCATTGAAATGCAAATTGGGGCTGGGCACCAGGGCTGGCACCTACAATCTCAGCACTTTGGGAGGCTAAGGCAGAAGGATGTCTTGAGCCCAGGAGTTCAAGACCAGCCTGGGCAACATAGCAAGACCCTGTCTCAACAACAAGAGCAACAGCAATTATCTAGGTGTGGTTGCATGTACCTGTAGTCCCAGCTACTAGGGATGCTGAGGCTGAAGGATCATGAGGCCCCAGGAGTTCAAGGTTACAGGAAGCTGTGATTGCACCACTGCATGCCAACCTGGGAGATAGTGTGAGAGTCTGTCTCAAAAAAAATGCAAATTAGCTGGGCACAGTGACTCATGCCTGTAATCCTAGCACATGAGGCGGCCAAGGTAGGAGGATCACTTGAGCCCATGAGTTGCTCCTGGGCAACACAGGGAGATGCTGTCTCTACAAAATATACAAAAATTAGTTGGTCATGGTAGTGCACGCCTGTGGTCCCAGCTACTCTGAAGGCTGAGGTGAGTGTATTACTTGAGCCTGGGAAGTCGAGGCTATAGTGAGCCACAATCACGCCACTACACTCCAGCATGGGCAACAGAATGAGATCCCGTCTGAGAAAAACAACAACAAAAAGCAAATTGGCATACATTTCACCAAACACACAGCTCAAAGTCAGAAATAAAAGATAAAATACTCTGAGTTGGTAAAGCCTCAGGAGAATGGGCACTCAGGTAGATACACTGCTGGCGGAGTTCATTGGTTAACTGGTATTGTTTCTTGGGAGGCCAAATTATGTTTTTTAAATCTTCAAAATGTTTATATCCTTTGACTCACAATTCTATTTGCAGAAACTGAATCTAAGAAAATAAAGATATAGCTTCAAAGATGTTTTATTCAATTTTGCTCCTGGCAGAAAAAAAAAAATGGAAACAATATAAATGTTCAACAAGTAACTGCATAGTTAAAATATAAACTAAAATACAACTCTTACATAGATATCTGCATACTGAGTGACATGAAGAGACATCCATTCATGCACTGCTGCCTTAAACTCCTGGCCACCCCCTAGCCTGCTACCTTTCTTCAAACCCTCTGCCTCTGCCCACACTATGGGCAGAACACCTGCCCTCACACTGCCTGCCTGGCAAACTCTAAGATAAGTCAGGCCTCCAACATGCTCCCCTGGCAGCACAGGTGGCCCTCCTCTGGGCTCCGAGGTGGCTTGCTCATCTCTCTTCCAGCACTGACTATCCTACATTGCACAAAAGTGTTCAAATTTGTGTGTCCCCCTCCAACACCAGAAGCTCTGGAGGGCAGTGCTCTGAATGTCCCTGGTGTGTACTTTAGTATTTTGCATACAATAAGCACCCAGTAAATGTTATTTTCTACCCTGTGTGAGTTCCTTTAACAGCACCTAATTAGAGCAAAGAACTAGGTAAAAGAAGGCATCTTTCTTCTCCCTCCAGCTACCACCACATCTCTCTGACCTCAGAGTCCTCCAGTCCCATTATCTGTGGGTTTCTTTCCTGTCAGTTTGTCAGCCCCTTCTGACTGCTTTTCCTTCCTGATCCAGACAAGAATCAGACTAAGAATCTGATTATTCTGCAGTCTTCCTGCTGAATCCACCAGGCAAAACCCCGAACTTGGATCAAGGTCTCCCTGTCCATCTTTCCTGCTCCTATACCAGGGCAACTGAGTGTTACTGAAGTAAAATACTAAATGCTTGGAACCAGAAGTGTTTTGAACTTTGGAGGATTCTTTCAAATTTTGAAATATTTGCATTATACTTACTGGTTGAGCATTTTAAGTGTGAAAATCTGAAGTCCTAAATGCTCCCAAATCTGAAACTTTTTGAGCACTCGACATGATGCTCAAAGGAAGTGTTCCTTGGAGCCCATTCTGGATTTTGGATTTTCAGATTTGGGATGTTCAACTTATAATCTGGCTGTGCAAAAGCAAACCTGAGCTTATAGTGTAGCCAGAATGCACCTAGGCACCAATACCAACATCGATCTTTTTTCTTGTTTTTGCAGCCTGTCTTGTCTCCATCCTTCCCAAGGGCCCACTTGAAGCCCAGTGACTCCCATTCTGAGCAGAGCTCCTGAACCTGTTTCACAGAAGGGAATTTCTAACATGTGATCTCTCTCTACTTGCCCCTTCAAGCCCTTCTGCAGTTGCACCATCCTTACATCCCTTCTCTAGCCCTGCAGCCTCTTAGCCTTCCTCCTCTTCCAGACCAGCCCTGTATCTAGCCCTGGTTGCCAAGGTCCTCCCTGCCCCATGCCTCCTGATCTTTGCTCTGTTAGCTTGATTCTATCTTCAGCCTCCCTCCCTACTGAGTTCTTCCCCTCAACCTCTGAATACAGACAGTCCCTGACTAGGAACTTCTCGACTTCAAGACGGAGCGAAAGTCAAAACCATAAAAACTGTACTTTTCAGTACCCACACAACTGTTTGTCATTTTCAATATGGCTTTCAATAAATTACATGAAATATTCAAGACTTTATTATAAAATAGGCTTCACGTTAGGTGATATCACCCAACCGTAGGCTAATGTACATGTTCTGAGCACACTGAAGGTAGGCTGAGCATATTAAATGCATTTCCAACTTAGGATATTTTCAACTTACGAGGATGGGTGGGTTCATCCACACATAACCCCATCCTAAATCGAGCAGCATCTGTAGTTAAGTTCCTCTCAGCTTTCCTCCTTTTTCTCAAAACAGAAGCCTGCTCCCCCTGCTTTCATCCTTAGGCTCAATGACAAATCGGCTCTTACCCACACAGCTTTGTTGAAATAGCTCTAGATGGGATCCACAATCAATAGTGCCAGAGACTGTGAAAGTCGTGAAATTTTTATTTATGCAAGAAATGTTTTACAATTTAAAAGTGATTAGCCCTCCTGAATGCTTTATAAAATGTCACTGTAACTCTTAGCTGTATAACTTGCCTGCTTTGCAGTTAGGTAAAACCTCGGATACCTGGAGTTAAATGCTGGAATAAGCCAGACCTTATCTGCACTTCTGTCTAGGTCCTAGGCTCTGCACCCAGTACATAATTAAAATCCCAAACTTACCAAGGTTTTCAACAAAGGTAAAGGTTGCTAAAAGTTAACAGCGTAACATGCATTTAAACTATGGAAGGAACAGTTTATGTATAAGGTGTGTAAGGAAAGTAAAATATACTCTTGGTAAAAAGATTATAAGGTGGAATAAGAATGTAAATTTTTATCTACATTAAAAGGTTGAAGAATTGTTTTGAAGGTTTAAGCAAGTTTTGGAAGGTTAATTGTAAAAGAAATTCTGTGTGCAAACACATTAGCTAAAGCTAAATTAGCTGTAAATTTACAGTTTTTCTGTAAATTGAGCATTAAAATAAAAGCACAATGGGTTTCTCTTAAAGCACTAACCTGCTCTTAACAAAAATTATAACGTGTTAAAAAAAGGTCTATAAAAATCTTACCTTAGAAAACCAAACACCTGGCCGGGTGCGGTGGCTCATGCCTGTAATCCCAGCACTTTGGGAAGCCGAGGTGGGCAGATCACAAGGTCAAGAGATCGAGACCATCCTGGCCAACATGGTGAAACTCCATCTCTACTAAAAATACAAAAATTAGCTGGGTGTGGTGGTACATGCCTGTAGTCCCAGCTACTTGGGAAGCCGAGGCAGGAGAACTGCTTGAACCTGGGAGGGGGAGTGTGCGGTGAGCAGAGATCTCAACACTGTACTCCAGCCTGGTGACAGAGCAAGACTCCGTCTCAAAAAAAAAAAAAAGAGAAAACCAAACACTGCATGTTCTCACTCATAAGTGGAAGTTGAACAATGAGAACACATGGACACAGGGAGGTGAACATCACACACCAGGGCCTGTGGGGGGATGCACATTCTGCACATGTATCTCAGAGCTTAAAGTATAATAAAAATAAAAAATCTTACCTTATAGTTAAACACTAAAATTGGGTAAATGCACCTACAAGGTTATTTTTAGAAATTGAATTTAACATTAATAGCACACTAATATAAAGGTAAAATTTGGCTTATTTGATATAAAACCATATAGGAAGCATTATCAAATATAAAATGGCATTTGGCTTTCTTTGGGCTTTATTTGTATAAATATGTTATTAGTATGTGCCCCAAAGTTATGGATGACTCCTATAATTCTGATACATCTTAGTGCGCGTTATCAGTAATAATTATAATTGTTATAATTATTGTGTGCCATCCTTGTTAATTGTGTCTTTAACAATGGCTACCCTAAAACTTTTGTCATCCATAAATAACTGTTGTCTTATTTTGGTCCTCTTTAAAAGGTGGTTTTATAATCAGCTATAAAGCTCTAACAGGTGCTCTTGAACGCAGGTTTCTGATAACCCTATAGATTGTAACATCAGAATAGAGGAAAAACATTCAGGATTCTTGAAGGGCTAAAATGTTCATTAATATCAAGCAGGACAGGAATGAACTGCATGAACTAAATTAAAAGGAAACTGGAGTGATCTTTTTGATGTTCTGTTTAAAATATTGCTAATCCGTTGTTTTGCTCTTCAAAGAAATTTTTCTTTTGAGATATTAACAGCTTTCAACAATTTAGTGTACTCCCATAAACAAAATTTGGAACATACTTGTTTTTCTCTACCTGATTTTCTCCAGAATTTGGAAACTGTATTTTCAAGTTGTGGCAATATAGTTATTTGCATAAGTGCAATAAGAATCTGTTTTCTTTTGTAATATGACACAACGGGAGAAACTGGTTTTAATTGGAATGATATGCTTTCCTTCGAGGAATCAAACTTGCCTTATGAAGCCAAGAAAGCCCTTGGAAACTGCCCTCATATTCTGGCTACACAGTCCCTGTACAGGGGTTCTGATCTGTGGTAAGTAAAGAATGTCACTTTCTAGCAGGCCAGGAACCCAAGTTACATTGGAACCTCAAGAAGAGAGAAATTCACCGACTCATACGTATTTGATGGTACAAATCCATGGCTGGGCTTGGCTTCAAAAGGTCTTATTTTCCTTCTATGAAACAAAGTTCCATCAAAACTAGTTTAAAAGTCCTATGTAACAAATAATTATTCTTACTGCACCATATACAAATAATTATGCAAATAATAATAAAGCAAACCAGTCCTGCCACGATTTGTCTTTTAATAAAAATGGCAAACTGGAGAGAGAAAATTATGTTTCAAAAACTATAGCACATCTGTTGTTAAATTCTAGTGTTGCCTAATATTTTACAATTTTTATTATTTTCTACTGTTTAAACTAAACTCTAATTTTTCTGGCTACATGTTTCCAAAATAAAGCTGTGCTTTCCTTTTTTCCTTTCTTTTTTTTTTTTTTTTTGAGACGGAGTTTCGCTTTTGTTGGCCAGGCTGGAGTGCAAATGGCTCCGGCTCGTGGCAACCTCCGCCTCCTAGGTTCAAGGGATTATCCTGCTTCATCCTCCTGAGTAGCTGGGATTAAATGGGCCATCATGCCCGGCTAATTTTGTATTTTTAGTAGAGACAGGGTTTCTCAATGTTGGTCAGGCTGGTCTGAAACTCCTGACCTCAGGTGATCCTCCCACCTCGGCCTCCCAGAGTGCAGGGATTATAAGGTGTGAGCCACCTCACCTGGCAATGTGCTTTCTTAAAGCCCTACAAACCGAAAACTAAATGTTTCAGCAGGCGCTGTCTCTAAGCCCCCTGACCATCACAGGAGGAAATCTCTTTACTGCTGGTGCTGACAACTAATAACTGAGGGTGCCCAGAATCTTTTGTCCCCAAGTCTAGTGAGTGTACAGAACCCAGGGTAATTAAAATCGTATCTGTTACAGTAATCAATTCCTAAATACATCACACTCAAGTCAAAGCCTGGAAAGCTGAGGAGGAAACCTCTGACAGGTCAAGAAACATCCTAAATATCAATGTAAAAAAAAAAAAGCAAATCTTAAGCTGAAACTTATAAAAGATAAGCAACTAGGTGAGAACTACTCATCTTACTCAGTCTCACTCCTACCTCACCAAATACTTCTGTCATTCCCAGCTCTCCTTTTAAGCCAAATATTAAAACTTTTTAATGGAAATTATTTACTATGCCACCCTTGTGGGAACTGCTTTACTCTACTATTTGCAGTAGAACTAGATACTGTAGCACTCTCAGGGTGGAATATCAAACAGAAAATCTCAAATTACTATAGCATTTTGCTTAATTATTATCCTCATAGCAAGAATAACGGTTACTAACAGAAAATTTCCAAACATGCACCTCTGCCTCTCATTAGATAAGAAATGTTGTTTCTATATTAACCAATTGGGCCTAGTAAAAAGCGCTGCTAAAAAACTTAAAGAAAAGGCTAAAAAGCTAAGGCAGTACCAGAACAACCACATAGACTCTTGGTTTGAAAACAAAATCATAACATGGGTCATCCCATTCCTGGGCCCTCTCCTAATAATATGCCTGGTATTAATGTTCTCACCCTGACTAAAGATTTTTAACTGACATCCTGCAGACGGCATTGCTCCTACAGTCAACCCGAGACCAGAAAACTCTCCGTCCTAGTCACCAGGAAGTAGCCAGAAAGAACATGCCGTCCCTATTCCTTTTTATATATAACTAGAGGGTCTGGATTGACAGAGCAAGAGCACTGCCATCTTGGACAAGCCCCTCATTCAAATGTTCACCAACTCCCACAAGGGTGGCATAGAAAATAATCTCCATTAAAAAGTTTTAATATTTGGCTTAAAATGAGAGCTGGGAATGACAGAAGTATGTGGTGAGGTAGGAGTGAGGCTGAGTAAGATGAGCAGTGCTCACCTAGTTGCTTATCTTTTATGAGTTTCAGCTTAAGATTTGCTTTTTTTACATTAAAAAAAAAAAAACCCAAAGGGCATAAACCTAATAGCTAAGGTCGGCACGACCATAGATCACAAATAACATCTCCAACCACAAACATTCCAAACTCCTTCCAGACCAGAGACATGCTAGCCCCCAGATAACCCCTCTCCGGGCCGGAAAGATGTCTGCCTCAAGATAACCTCCCCACCTCCCAGAGAGATTCCAATCCCACCATAAACTTCTCCACACCTGTAAACATTCCAAGCCTACGATAAGCCCCTTCACCCTAAAACCACTATATACTCTTAGTCTGTAAGAGAAAGGGCTCCTGACCGAAACCGGTCAGGAGCACCTCTCAGGTTTTAACTAAAGAAAACCTGTCTCTAACTGCCACCAGCGTTTCGTGTTTCTTTCCTCTTTAACTCTTACAAATAGCTCACATCCAAATCCAGTGTGCAGCACATCCAAGTCCAGGATAACTGGACTTCACTGCTGCATCTGCTCACTATTCCTCTGACTAGCAGCACTCCTGGGGCTCCTTCCCCTCTTTGGCTGCTCCCTTTCTGTCCTTCAGTATCTCCTCTAGCACGTTGAGGGATCAAAGCCCCCTGAAATCAGTCCCTGCCCCACAACCCTGCCTCTTTTCATGCACCAGAAACTACACCTTCCCGCTCGACCGGAATGTGTTCAGGTTCCCGTTTCTCAGGCAGGCTTTCCCTCCTGCCTAGAATGCCCTCCCTCCCACACGACCTCCCCCCCCGCCGCCTCCTCACAAACTGTGTCAGATCCACTCTTCTAAGCTCCGTAAGTCCCCTGTACGTCTCTCTACCCTTTTACACGGAAGGTGAGTCTTTGCCTATACACGTCGGTCACTCTCACCGGGCTGTGAGCGCCTCCAGGGCAGGGCTGCCGGACCCTTCTTCGAGACCCCTCTCCAGGTCTGGCCCAGAAGAGGTACTCAGGTTTGTTGAAGCCCACGAACGAAAGGAGTGAGAGTCATGTAAACAAAACTGCTCTCGCTAAGCCACGGACGAAGAGAAAGGAAGAGCCCGCCGGCGCAGCCACTCACCGATGAGGATCGCGTTGTCCAGGTTTCGGAGCTGGGCCAGCAGTTGCCCCCGCGCCTGGAAGATGGGCAGACTCCGGCGCTGCAGCTCCACGGCTTCAGGGTAGGGACTGGCCGAGGGCTGGGCCAGGGGAGGCTGCTGCCTCCGGCCTCCTCCTCCACCTCTGCCGCCGCTGCCCGCCGTCAGCAGCATCACCACTCGCCTCCCGGGAGGAAAGGACCCAGCGCGGCTCGGAGGCCCAGAGCCCGGCCGGAATCTCTTGGCCGGCGGGAAGCCCGCCTCCTCCGGCATGTCGGGAGGGCACCGCGGCAGGAGGCGCAAGCGCCGCGGCGGCAGCTCCGGCCCCCTCCCAGGTGCCGCCAGCAGGCGCGCACCGCCCTTTCCTCTCCACGTGCTAGAGGCTCCTGGCGACCACCGATGACCTCACGGCAGCCCCAGCCTTTAGAAAAAGGGACTGCAACTCCCAGCATGCATTGGGGGCTTGGGAATGGCTTTCACTTCCTGGGGGTGGGAAAAGCAGGGCCTGAGGTGCAACCAGGAAAAGATCCGGAGCCACAACCGCGAAAAATAAAGTGTACGGTTCCGTAGGACTGTAGTCTCGGTTAACAAGGTTTTTCTCATTGTTTTGTTTTAGTAGCATTACGTCTTTCCAGTAAACACGCGTTTTCCCCTTCTCTGTCCAAATAACAATCACTCTTCAAGGAAAGTACTTAATTCTGTAAAAATCAATGAGAAGCACAAACGTGTATTATCTAATCCTCTAAGCAACTTATAGGGTTATCTAATCCTTTAAAAAACCTCTTAATTCTACCACAACTTAAATTATGTGGTAGATAATGGTTGTTAAATTATCCTTAATTTACAGATAAAGAAACCGAGTCTTCTGAGATTAGTCATTCAGATATCCCCAAATCATCCTGTGTTACAGAAGAAGAAAACAAATTCTATGATATACGTGAATTAAATTCAGAAAATGACTACTTCAGCAGATGTGGTCGCCTCCAGTAATACAAGCAGAGAAAGGAGGGAGTTCAATGAAACTAAAATTGTATTTTATCTTTCCTTAAACCCAACCATTCCAGCCAGACTCTCAAGTTCTCTGCATGGCTGTCCAACCCCATCATAGACACTTCAATCAATGAAAAGATTCAGAACTGCAGCAGAAAAAAATAGGATATAACTAGTTCCTCCTTCCCCTCTTAAAAGTTCTTAGATGATTTGCTACTTTACCACGGAGAATGGCAAGTAGCTATTTGCTCTTACAGGAAATGTTATTTCCAGAGATTACACTGTAAGCTTCAACTCATGCGAAGGACATCTTCTGAAGCTCGTTTCCAGGAAACTCGCCCTGTATGTGAGCCTGTTAAAAATGCCCCTTCCCATCATTCGTGAGAGAGCAAGTATAAAAACAAAAAACTTCCCCTTTCCTCCAGGTCAGAGAGAATTTTCCTCTAGTTGCAGACAGTTTGGTGACCAGGCATTGCTGAAAACGTGCATGTTGAACCAGCAGCAGATGTGTGTTTAAGAATAAACTGTGATTAAAGAAAAAATAAAATAAACTGACAAATTTTCACTTCCTGTCCTGAAATACTAATTTAGAAAGGCAAGTGAAAACTAGGAGATAATAAATGTTAACCACGCCAGGAGTGGTAGCTCATGCGCATAATCCCAGCACTTTGGGGAGCCGAGGCGGGCGGATCACGAGGTCAGGAAATCGAGACCATCCTGGCCAACATGGTGAAACCCTATCTCTACAAAAAATACAAAAAAATTAGCTGGGTGTGGTGGCGCACGCCTATAGTCCCAGCTACTTGGTAGGCTGAGGCAGAATTTCTTGAACCCAGGAGGTGGAGATTGCAGTAAGCCGAAATCGCACCAGTGAACTACAACCTGGGCGACAGTGCGAGACTCCATCTCAAAATAAATAAATAAATGAATGTTAACTTTCGAATTATGGACCTTAAGTAAAGACATCTCAGTCCTTTTCCCCAGTGTGCTTTCCAGAGTAACTTAATGTAGGACTCCTACATTCCAAATGATTACAATAATTTAGGTAATATAAATGGGTGGACTTATTTCTTGATGGAGCACGTCACCTCTGGATGCAGTCACTAATCATTTCCAGGCAATGGCTGTCATGCAGAACGATTATTGCCAGATCTTCTAATTTTCTCAAGAAAAGCCAAAAGTGAAGATTTTCATCTGTCAATGCTAAATACAGGCTTAAAAAAAAAAAAAAAAACAGGTAACCAATCTGTAGGTAACTCATCCATAATCTCTGGCCTAATGACCTGGTGGCTATTCTGTAACCTCAAAGCCAAGAGGACCAAAGAGTTGAAAAATTAAGTCCTATGTATACATCAAACCGTGTTGCCCACATTTCTCCCACTGGTAGACTGAAATCTGCTGTTTCTCCTAAAGAAGTCTCTTGCGGTTCAGCCTCTTTCATATGCAGATACTAACAAGCTAATAACTATTCAAAGAATATCCTGGTTCTTCCTCCAAAAGATGAAGTGTCAGACACATTTCATTCCCAACTTGTCTAGGATGGTTTGTGGACTTAACTGGTCTGATCATGACCATACCAGCTGGCGGTCACCTCTGCTTTTCTGACCACCAAATCACTGCCCATGATCATGTTCTGTTTTGCTCCATCCCACTTTCAGAGACAACCACAAGCTTCAGCAACGAGGCCCAAGCTTGCATGCATACACTTTAATCCCTCTACAATTAAAAATACCAGAAAATACTTTGCTGATCAATAAACAAAAGTATTTATTCAGCACCCATGTGCCAAGCACTGTGCTAGGCACTGTGGTGGATACAAAAATTAAGACATGGTCCCTGCCCTTAAGGAGCTTACATTCTCATGAGGGAGACAAGACTAATATACATATACCAGCTAGGAACAATACAAGACAATATATAATCTGGTGTAAGAATATGTCATACAGACTTGAAGCTTTATAGGGATTCAGAGACAGACAATAAAATAGGCCTTAGAGTCAAGATTTTTGGAGGAATCAGGAACAAGGCCAGGCCTTGAAGAACTGAAGATACTTAAGTTGAGGTCCCTGTTAAGTAGAAGTGGGAGTCAAGTTAAGAAAAAAAACAAGGATGCATATGATAGAGGGGCTTACTAAGAAGTCACTGTGAATTTCTGAGAAGTGACTTGATCATACAAGATTCAACAATTTTATTGCAAACTCATAAAATATGTTTAAGTAGCCTGGAGACATCCTACAGAACACAGAAAATAATGGCAGGATCATGACTAACAACATAGCTGGAACTCACCTGTCAAAGAAAAACAGCCACAACATAAAACATCGTCAGGATAAATGACAATAATTCTAGGAAGCCCATTACTAAACATGGTAATAGCTCCAATTTGTCCTCATTTTCAGAGGCCCTGGAGACACCTCTGCCTGCTTCTAAAGACTACACAAGAGGTATGAAAGACATGAGGACATACAAGAGTGACACAGAAAAAAACAAGTGGAAGAGAGAAATAGAAATCCATAGTGAAAAAAACGCACCAAAATGTATAAAAATGTATCTCCTAGGGAGATGCAATTTGTACGTCCATTTATTTTTAAATGAACGTATACTGTATTTCCATAACAACAACAAAAACCTATGCTTAAGTCAAGTGTACTTTTCAGTATTACTGGAAGAATCCAGGAATCCCTCATTATGTGTAAGGTTAGTTGGTCACAAAACTCCATATATCAAATCTCACTTTTAGTTTATTTGCATTGTGAAAAGGAAGTGTGTTCTGGAAGAATCAAGATTGAGAGGCAAATTGGGGGGAAAGTAAGGACTTTTCCGTATGTCCATTCAAGCACAGGTATCCTGTCAAGCAACACAGCGCTAGGAATCGTGGTAGTAGGGCTGGCCGAACTGTTGAGAGGTGATTGAAATTACCACTGCTCAGGACACAGTATAGTTACACAGCATGTCATCCTGCCACTAGGAACTTGCACCCTATAAAATCAGAGAAACCAAAAATCCTGTAACTGCCTGCCTTTAGGCTATACATGCAAAATATATTTCCTGTTTTACCCAGTCATTAATGTATACAGATATGCCCTATTTAAATGAAAAGTGAGTGAATAGATTTTAGAATTAGCATTTTACCACAAAAATACCACTACTTGGATAACTCAAAGTTAACTCAGGGAGAACAAATAAAACTAGAGAAACCCATCTCTAGCCCGAAAACAATTTAAAAAAAAAAAAAAAAAAAAAAAAAAACATCACTGATAAAGCTTTCTTGAGCAAAAACAAGATATGATAAAACTTAAGAATCTCATAAGGACTATACACTTTAAGATTGGCTTTTAAACTTTAAAAAGCCTTTTAAAACCACTTAAAGAAAAAGCAGTCCCATAGACCCAGGTTCCATAAAATTGCAGCAATCATATTCAGTTACTGGCAACATGTAAAATACTTAAATTCCATTAGTTATGCAATTCCATTTAAAGACATTAAAACACTTTTCACTTCAAAACCTGAAAATTCCTATTTAGGATGTACGTTATGTTTAAGCCTATGTCTATCCTTCTGAGGACAATCACACATTCTGGAAAGCTACCCCTTAAGAAAGGTTGAACTACTACTAACAATCCACTTCTGGGAAAGGGACCTGTGCTTACATACTGTTAATGATAGCTGTTTGGAATCATCTCTTTCCTAAGCGTGCTCTTTTGACTCTTCCAGGTCTGCGAGTTACTTAAGCAGTGTGAATGCAAACCTGCTGAGACTCAGGGAAGACTGAATATTTGGGGCAAGTATTTATTGAGCCATAGCATTAAGTATCTACTTCTGTGGACCCTGTCTAATTTCTACCTGATTGGGAAGGTAATCCAAGTACTTGGCTCTGAAAAGGTTCTTGGATTTTTATGAAGAAAATGACTAATGTTAACTAGCCAAAGACCCTGGAGAAACATACGCCTAACTGGTATCTGTTCATTTGGCTCCAAAGTCAATATTCTAACTTGTTTTCCAAATCTAATGAAAATCTGACATGCTGTCTCTAATTAAAAAACAAACTTTTTTTTTTTTTTAATAAAGGAGGAAGACCTCATATAAAACCAAAAACTTTTTTCATAAAACAAAAAAGGGGAAAAAAAAGCTAGGCATGGTGGCTCATGTCTGTAATCCTAGCAGTTTGGGAGGCTGAGGTGGGAGGATTGCTTGAGTCCGGGAGTTCAAGACCAGCCTGGGCAACATAGTGAGACCCCCAACTCTATTTAAAAAAAAATTTTTTTTAATTAAAACTTAAAAAAAAAAGCCTAATGAAAATCTTACTAGCTTTCCAAAAATGTGGCCCTTACCAGTCTTTCCCTGGATACTTCTTAAAAGAGAAATGTAAGTAGAGCAAATAAGATGACCTATTAGCTTTTTGCTTACAGCTGACTTTCCTACAGCTGAATTCCTACTGCTGTGAGAACCACCCTGCCTTTTTTTCCATGTTGTCTGACAAAGTTTTGCAAAACCCAGAAGGAGAACAACTTATCCAGGTGACAGAAATAAATCATCTTCCTGCTGAATCTTGCATTCTGAATCAGTAAGATTTATACAACCACAGCATAACAGCCAAATATTTCCAATCCTGAAATGAAATCCAGTGAAAAGTTGTGAAGACACAGGAAGAACAGCCGTGAAAACTGTTCTGAGCTCAGATCTACGCAGGAGAGCTACATCATCATAATTTAAAAGATCACACACAAAAGCTTTAATACAGTGAGAGAAAAATGGAATTCACTTTTATTTTGTCCTCTCTGAAACTTCCATTTACACCATGGCCTCATCTATCAAGAAGAGGAAGAAAAAGCCCTGCCTTATACCATAAAAATCAAGTACTCATGTACTTGTTACAGGTGGCAGGATATTTATTTCTACAGTTTTTTGGCTCCAAGAAATTACACTTTCAATACCAGTGTAGTGAGGAACCACTGGCAAACTGTTGGAAATGTCTTCTGGATTAGTCAGTGTACCATTTCATAAAGTGCTTCTGGAGTTAAAATCTGCCAGGTTGTCAAAAGTGTCCACACTTTTGCAACCAAGGATAAAAGAATCCCAATGGGTATCACTGAGTCCTTCCCAGCTGGGTCTCATTATTGGCACTGCTGCTTTAACCTCCGAGGCGCTGGCCCTCACCCCAGGCGAAGCCTCCTGGCCGTTCTTCAGGTAGTGGATTGTAATTTGGATCCTCATCTGGTGTATCAAAAATAGCTTTCCTAAAAGACAAACAACAGATATAATTTGGTCCCAGAGTCATCTCAGGTCCTAGGTAATACAAGGTCAGTTCAGCTCCCACAGGGGTCCACCAATAGGTAAGTATTAGACCTGCCTGCCAATTAAACAGTTAACATATTGTAAGAGCATCTATAATTATTAACATTTACATTAGTTTTTATCTTTCGCTGGTTTTTACTACAAAAACAATCCATATCATATGATTATAGAGAAGGAGGAAATACAGATGAATAAAATATCCTAAATTCCCAGAGGTAATTATTGTCCATGTTTTATTCTTGAGGAATTTTTACATGACCTAATTTTACAAAAGTTAAATCACATTACATCTGTTTTGTAACCTGACTTTCACATATTTATCATTTTACAATGTCTCCCCATAATCAAGGTATCACCATGTCCATCAATAGATGAACAAAATATGGTAGGTACGTAAATATAATTTTTTTTTTGACATGGAGTCTCACTCTGTCACCCAGGCTAGAGTGCAGCAGGGCCATCTCGGTTCACCGCAACCTCTGCCTCCTTGGTTCAAGTGATACTCCTGCCTCAGCCTCCCGAGTAGCTGGTATTACAGCTGTGCCACCTGGGCTCAGTTGGGATCACTGCACCCAGTCTAATAGAATGTTATTCAGCCTTAAAAAGGAAGGAAATGGGCTGGGCACAATGACTCACACCTGTAATCCCAGCACTTTGGGACACTGAGGCAGGTGGATCTCTTGAAGCCTGCAGTTCGAGATCAACTTGGCCAAAGTGGCAAAACCCCCATCTCCACCAAAAATAAAATTAGGCTGGCATGGTGCCACATGTCTATAATCCCAGTCACTACTCAGGCGGCTGAGGCAGGAGAATTGCTTAAACCTGGGAGGCACAGGTTAGAGTGAGCTGACATTGCTCCATTGCACTCCAGCCTAGGCAACACAGCAAGACTGTCTCAAAAAAAGGAAGAAAATTCAGAAACATGGTACAACATGGAGGAACCTTGAGGACTTTAAATGAAATATGAAGCTAGACAACAAAGAACAAATACTGTATGACTCCACTTATGAGGTACATAGATAGTCAAATTCAGAAAAGCAAAATAGAATAGTGGTAGCTGGGGTGGGGTGGGGAGTTGTTTAATGAGAGTTTCAGTTCTGCAGGATGAAAAGAGTTCTATGGATGGTGGTGACGGAAGCAAAATAGTATGAATATACTTAATGACACTGAACATTTAAAATTAGTTAAGAAGGTGAATTTTATGTTAGGTGTTATTTTACCACAATTAAAATTTTTAAAAAATTAACAACGCATCCCAAGAAAAATTATTGTAGAACACAGGAGGGGACAGTAAATGTCCAAAAGATTCTCTAAGTACTATGATGTATATATACTTCAAAATGGGTTTTTAAAATTCTTACAAATTAACAATGAAAACATACCAATAGAAAAAATGGGCAAAGAGCTCAACGAGCAATTCATTTTGTTTTTTGTTTATTTTTTTATTCAACAAGCAATTCAAAAAGGAAATCCACGTGGTCAATAAACATGAGAATGTTGACTCTCACAACAATCAAAGGAAAGTATATTAAAAACTGAGATCCTGGCTGGGTGTGGTGGCTCATGCCTGTAATCCCAGCACTTTGGGAGGCCAAGGCAGTTGGATCACCTGAGGTCAGGAGTTCAAGACCAGCCTGACCAACATGGCAAAAGCCCATCTCTACTAAAAATACAAAATCAGCTGTGGCGCATGCCTGTAATCCCAGCTACTCGGGAGGCTGATGCAGGAGAATCACTTGAACCTGGGAGGCGGAGGTTGCAGTGAGCCGAGATTGAGCCGCTGCACTCAAGCCTGGGTGACAACGCCAGGATCCATTTCAAAAACAACAACAACAAAAACAAAACTGAGCTCCCTTCTACTGCTCAAACATTAGTAGGATGGGGGTGGGAGCACAGCCTGGTACAGGGAGTCAAGAGCCCATCAGATCATGCGTACATGGAAGTGGTCTGACAAGATGTTAGCCTGAGCAGGGTGGGGAGTGCATCCCCATAAGAGGGCAGCCTGGTCTGGGGAATCTGAGGGTGAGTGAGATGAGCAAGGCATCCATATTGGGGAGGTGGAGACTATGATGAAACACTGGTTACATATGGCGGTAATTAGGGAGGTAAAAACAATCATATTAAGAATCAGGTTAGGACAATTGGAAAGGGCAGATGGAAAGAAGCGGTACATTCATATAATCAAATAATACTCAGCAATAAAAAGGAACAAATTACAAATACATAAAAGAACATAGATGAGTCTCAAAAAACATTATGTTGAATTAAAAAAAAAAAAGCCTTTTTTTTTTTTGAGATGTAGTCTCGCTCTGCCGCCTAGGTTGGAGTGTAATGGCGTGATCTCAACTCACTGCAACCTCTGCCTCCAGGGTTCAAGCAATTCTCCTGCCTCAGCCTCCCGAGTAGCTGGGATTACAGGCATACGCCACCACACTCGGCTAATTTTTTGGTATTTTTAGTAGAGATGGTGGTTTCACCGTATGGGTCAGGCTGTTCTCAAACTCCTGACCTTGTGATCCGCCAACCTCGGCCTCCCAAAGTGCTGGGATTACAGGCATGAGCCACCGCGCCCTGCCTGAAAGAAGTCTTATATAAAGGAGTACATGCATACTGTACAATTCTATTCATGAAGTTGTGGAACATGAAAAACTAATCTACAGAGGACAAAATCAGAATAGTGACTGCTTCTTGGGGGACAGGTGCAATGACTGATAGGGAAAGACATCAGGGAACTTTCTGGTTGATAGTAATTTTCTGCCTTGATATATACACGTGTGTGCATTTATAAAAATTCATTAGTTGACACACTAAAGATCTGTGTATTTTGTTGCACATAATTACTAAACTCTAGTTAATGATATACACACTAAAGTATACAAGGAATCAAGTATACATATAATGGCACATACGTTTTGGACTGGAAAGCTAGATGGAGGGATAGCTATGCAAAAAAAATAGGGAACTATTAGGCCGGGCATGGTGGCTCACATCTGTAATCATAGCACTTTGGGAGGCCAAGGCCAGATCACCTGAGGTAGGGAGTTCAAGACCAGTTTGAGCAACGTGAAGAAACCACATCTGTACTAAAAATACAAAATTAACGTGGTAGCACATGTCTGTAATCCCAGCTACTTGGGAGGGTGAAGAAGGAGAATTGCTTGAACTTGGGAGGTAGAAGTTGTGGTGAGCCAAGAGCACACCATTGCACTCCAGCCTGGGCAAAAAGATAAACTCCACCTCAACAACATCAATCAATCAAAGAAAAAAAAAAAGAATAGGCGACTATTTTTTTTTTTAAGACGGGGTTTCACCATGATGGCCAGGCTGGTCTTTAACTCCTGACCTCAGGTGATCCACCCAACTCGGCCTCCCAAAGTGCTAGGATTACAGGCATGAGCCACAGCGCCTGGCCCAGAATAGGCAACTATTGATTACAGAATCTATGTGGTGGCTAAATGAAGCTCACTCTAATTTTTTTCTGATTTCCTATAAGTCTGAAAATTTTCATAATAAAATATGGGAGGAAACAAATAGGAAAAAAGCTAGTATGAACCATGGGGTAGTAGAATTGGTGGTATAAACCCATGTTTTTGAAAATAAATAGATCTAAAAATATACATGTGTATACATTATCATACATACATATAATTCCATTGCTCTGTTCACTGAGAGGATCTGGGAATAGCAACACTTCAATAGCAATGAGCACATCTATCACCCAGATCTTGGCTTCTAAATACCATTCTCCACTTTAAATGAGCCAGGGCTCCTTGAAGAAACAGCTGATTCTAGGACTGGATCAAGGAGAGCACAACGTGAACCTGGTATATCTTGTTGAGCCAGAAAACAATTGGGGAAAAAAAAAAAAAAAGGTGGGGTGTGGTGGCTCACACCTGTAATCCCAATGCTTTGGGAGGCCAAGACAGAAGGATTACCTGAGGACAGGAGTTTGAGACTAGCCTGGGCAACACAGAGAGACCACATTTCCACAAAAAAAAGTTTTAAAAAAAATAAGCAGAGCCTGGTGGTGTGCACCTGTAGTCCCAGCTGCTTGGGAGGCTGAGGTGGGAGAGTCACTTGAGCCCAGGGGTTTGAGTTAACAGTGAGCTATGATCATACCACTGCACTCCAGCCTGGGCAATGAACTGAGACCCTGTACTGCATTTGTAATTTCCTGTAGGACTGAAATTGTTTCAAAACATTTTTAAAAAATCATAAACAATGAGACATCATCCTATAACTATCCAACTAGGAAAGGGTAAATAAAATGCCTCCTTTGTTTGATAAGGATGTGGGAGAAATGAACACATACATGCTAGTTGAAATGTAAACTTGAACATCCATTCTGGAAGGCATTTGGCAACAAAATAGCAATTCTACTTCCAGGAATTACATTTTGAAAATAATCATGGATGTGTGCAGAAATTTAGCTACAAGGATATTCACCACTCCAATTACAGAAGAGAAAACCAAGCACTAATGTCAATATCTATCAATAAGGGATTAATAAAATTATGCCATATCCATACCATGGAATATCACCTAGCTGTTACAATTGTATAACTTTATGATGGAAAAAACAATTACGACATATTAAGTTTATAAGGTTACAAAATAGTTTTTTGAGACAGGGTGCCACTCTGTCCCCCAGCCTGAAGTGCAGTGGTGTGATCTTAGCTCACTGTAGCCTCAGTCCCTCTGGGCTCAAGCAATCCTTCTACCTCAACCTCTCAAGTAGCTAGGATTACAAGCATCTGCCACCATGTGCAGCTGATTTTTATATTTTTTGTAGAGATGGGGGTTTTGCCATGTTGCCCAGGCTGGTTGCAAACTCCTGAGCTCAAGTGATTTGTCTGCCTTCGCCTCCCAAAGTGCTGGGATTACAGGCGTGTGTTATGTTGTCCAGGCTGGAATGCAGGGGCTATTTTAAAGGCCTGGCCAAAGACTAGCAGTGGCTATTCACAGGCACAATCATAGTGCACAATAGCCTTGACTGGCTCAGCGTTTTAAAAACAGTACACAGATAGTAAAGACTGAAGAATACATATAGAAAAGTTAACAATGGTAGCCACTACTACATCCAAGTGTTAGGATCATGGACAATTTTACTTTCTTGCTTAACTATTCTACAACAAACATTTTATAACAAAAACTCACATTTTACTTCTCAAGTGAGCCCTTTTTAATATGGTTATCTCCCAAGGACACCAAATTCCAGAGTAGAAAGAGGTCTCATAAATCAAAAGTTCTACTGCACTCCAGCCTAGATGACAGAGCGAGACCCCAAGTCCCAAAAAAAAAAAAAAAAAAAAAAAAAAAAAAATCAAAGTTCTATCTCAGGAAACTGAAGTGCAAAAAAGAAGGGACTTGCTATATGACTGGTCAGTAGGACAGCTACACCTGGTTTCCAGTCCAAAGCTACTTTCACTCTGCTTCACTGCTTATCTCAACCACCTGCTTGGCAGGCCAGAAAGTCCACCATTAGAAACTTTCATCAGTTTTGCTCATTTTGCTACCTTACTTCACTAAACGTGGACAGCAGCTTTCATAAAAACAGTAGGCTCCTCCTGGAACAGGAAGTTCTAGTGGTCATCTGGAACAACAATTACCAGGTTACTCCCAAGATATCCTGAGCCTGTTAACCTTACTCTGGCCACAACCCTGGCACTGTCTGTTACTACCCAATCCAAGTGCTCTTCAACTGTAGCCAGCTTGCTCAATCTGTAAATAGTTACTGACCTCAACTATGTGTATTAGGAGTTAGGAGAGCCCAAGAAAACACAGATCATGACCCCCTATCCTGGTTTGTCTGTAAGAGTATGTAACTACTCACAAGATAGATGGTGTTTTCAGAATTCTTATTCCACCAGGCTGATTAGGAAATACATCTTCCAAGAAAAAATATATGTGTCCAACTGCAATACCTAAAGTCAAGCAGAAATAAAGGATGAGGGAGACAATGAAAATTTAGATTGTAGGCATACCTACCAACATAAATTGCCTATATTTAGGATGAATGGCAGCATAATTATTAATGAACTAATGTAGTCTTTTACAATATATATACATGAAGGCCAAAGAGAATATACATGAATAATAGTGACAAAATACATTTACAGGTAAAAGAATTTAAAAAATAGTGAGAAGAGCCTTACCCAAAAGGTCCACAATGATTGAGTTCCCCAACAACAAGGAAAATCCCATGAGCACCCAGGGCAGAAAGGGGGCCTGGAAGTTGAGAAGGCCGAAGAAGTTCATGCGGACATAGGGGTTCCTTCGGCTCCACACGTAGACGAGCATTATTGTAAAGGCCTGGCCCAAGAAAACTAAGCTCACAAACAAACCAAAAAGCTAGCAGATAGCATTAAGGAAAATATCAACATTAAAAGTTTAATAGGGAAGACTGAGCAGGAGAACTAACAATTGTGTTCTAACAAACGTTTGAGTTGGAAAAGTCAAGTTGTTACATCTTTAGAATAGAAGGAAAAAAACAGAAAATAATTACCCAGAGCAATCATGCAAAAATCTGCTTAGGCTAAATTATTGAGATTGCAACTACTTCAAACAAATACTCTGCTTTCATAAACTTCTTGCCTCTTTGGAATATGTGTTAATTCTTTGGTCAATAATTATATTAAAGCTTGCTCGTGGTTAGCACCTTTACAGAGTTGAATAAAGCTGGCTGAAACAAAACCATCTTGTCCAACAGTAGCATATCTAAGACTATTGCATAGATGAAAATTCTTTTTCTAAAAAATAATTTATTGGTTTTGATAACCACCAAGTAAATGTCTTACCAACTTCGTTTAAAAGTGAAGTACACCAAGCAGCAATGACATAACTGAGATACTCAATAGTAACCCACCTGGGTTAAAAGCTCCTTTGACTTGCTCATCATGTTCAACCTCTAGGCTTGGAAACTTGTCACAGAAAATGTGCTGTAAAATAAGTAACTGTGGGCTGGGTATGGTGGCTCAGGTCTATAATCCCAGCACTTTGGGAGGCCAAGGCAGGCAGATCATCTGAGGTCGGGAGTTTGAGACCAGCCTTACCAACATGGAGAAGAAACCCCGTCTCTACTAAAAATACAAAATCAGCCGACTGTAGTGGTGCATGCCTGTAATCCCAGTTACTTGGGAGGCAGAGGCAGGAGAATCGCTTGAACCCGGGAGGCAGAGGTTGCAGTGAGCTGAGATTGCACCATTGCACTCCAGCCTGGGCAACAAGAACAAAACTCCATCTCAAAAATAAATAAATAAATAAATAAATAAATAAATAAATAAATAAATAAATAATAGTGCCCTGAAGCAACAAGAACAAGACTCCATCTCAAAAATAAATAAATAAATAAAATAAATAAATAAATGATAGTGCCCTGAAGCAACAAGAACAAGACTCCATCTCAAAAATAAATAAATAAATAAATAAATAAATAAATAAATAAATAAATATAAATAAATAAATGATAGTGCCCTGAAGCTAAAATCTGGAGGTCTACTTTTATCTGTTTGTTCAGAATATCTAGTGAATTGTGGGAGACAGATGACAAGCTTTAGGAAGAAACAGCGTGTTCTTTAACATTTTCCTGTATGTGTCTATTTGTTGAAGGATACAGTCATTAAGAATCCACCAAAAAAGAACATAAATACAAAGTCTGCTGTCCGACCCCGGAAAGAGCCTTCTTCTAGCATTCGACAGTAACGATATCTTAAGTTCCAAGTTAAGAAAATATTAAGCACACAAATATTAACAAAATAAAATTTAACGTTATGTAAGTACACTTGGATTCCATATTATTTGTAAGAAGTCAAGTCTTCATTTGTGTAAGAATGTTTGAGTGGTAATGTCATTACCCTTCTTTCACCAAGCATTTTAGAAAAGGTCAAGACCAGCACCATACTTTACAAACTGTCCCTGGCTGGGAACTAATCCACATGACATACAGACATGCTTCCAGTCCCCTATTCAACCTTTAACAAATTGTACAGTCTTTCCTGTGCTCAGCTGCACCTTAATCTGCACCATCTTTGCTTTTCCACAACCTAACGTGGAATAAATCCATAGCAAGAAGTCTTGTGTGCTAAACTACTTTTCCAGACCTGGTATGAGCACCTTAGTCAACAAAGATGAATTATGAGGAGAAAAAACTTTATTGGAAACTTACCAGAATGATATCCTAAATAGGATTTAAAATGGATTCCTTCCATCCTCAGGAAGGAATGCAGCTGCAGATGAGTTGAACTATAAATCCCTCTTAACAGAGAGGACAGGGGTGGAGAAGGAATGCCGTGCTCCATGGCCCCAACTGCCATTGATCAGAGCTGGGGTTTCCCTCTCTTTCAACAAACTGAACTTGACAAGCCCAGCAGACACACCACTGTCTTTCAGACAGTAGTTCCTGCAACCAAGAGCCAAGGAGATCACAAGTTCCCACTCCTCATGAACACACTCTAAAACTTATGCCCAAATTCTGCTAAATTATCACTGTATTCAGGTTTTACCACTTTGTACCCTGTTGGTGTTACTGTGGAAATATACCTCAGTTAAATCACTTCTCCCCTCCCCTGATCAGATTTATAAGCAACTAAAAAGTGGAAGTGGTATCTTTTTATGGTTAAAACCTCCCATTTGAACTGCGACCTACAAACCTCTTCAAAACATTACTACCTAACCAACTACTTTATGTACCACTAATCCAGAAATTAGAGCTAAGATGGTACCAAAACCAAATAACAGGATTAAAAGTTTCAACTTAATCTTTTACTTCCTAAGAACACAAAGTTTTGATGCTGACCCCATTTAATAAAGGATACAGAAAAATCATGTTAAATAAAAAATTGAATCCAACTGGCCCAAAAAATAAGAAATTGGTGATTAATCTCCATATCTGTTAAAAAAAAAAATCAAGAGAAAGATGTATTAAGTCAAATAAATTACCAGGAAACAGTTCCATATAATACAAAAGACACATTCTACGACTATGATGGTTGAGAAGCCTTGGACAGAGTGATATTCTGTTCTGAAACAAAATGAGGGCATATAATCCAAAGTTAGATTTTTGCTGCTTTTAGTTAAAAGTTTGAAAGACATCATTGGGACTGTGAGATTTCTAACAGGACAGAAAATTTTAAATTGTGATTCTCTTATGGAGAAAGTTGGTAGAAAGACTAGGTTAATTTGCTGAACAGAAAACAGTGCTTTCATATGTAGTATCATTATATAATAAATAGATCTGACATACCAGAGAAAAACTTCAGGGTCTAATATAAATTGCTGAGAAATGTTTACATTAGGCAGTCAGAAACATCTCAAAGAAAATTCTTTGATTTTTAATTTAAAAAATTTTAACATCCAAGACTGAGTAATCTATAAAGAGGAAAAAAAAGCTTTTTTAAAAAACAGAGACAGGTTCTCACTATGTTGCCCAAGCTGACTCAAACTCCTGGCCTCAAGGGATCATCCACCTTGGCCTCCCCAAAGTTTTGGGATTACAGGTGTGACCCACTGCACCTGGCCAGAAAGGAAAATTCTAAGGCAAATACCCAAGTTCTAATCTGAACAAATGGCCAACTTCCTGCAAGAACGAATGCTATAATAATTATAGTCTACTTGGGAGATACAAGAACACTCATTTTCTTTTTTTTTTTTTTTTTTTTTTTGAGACAGAGTCTTGCTCTGTTGCCCCATCTGGAGTGCAGTGGTGTGATCTCGGCTTACAGCAACCTCTGCCTCCCAGGTTCAAGTGATTCTCCTACCTCAGCCTCCTGAGTAGCTGAGATAACAGGTGTCACCACACCTGGCTAATTTTTGTTATTTTTAGTAGAGGCAGGATTTCAACATGTTGGCCAGGCTGGTCTTAAACTCCTGACCTCAAATGATCCACCCACCTCGGCTCCCAGAAGTGCTGGGATTATAGGCGTGAGCCACTAAGCCCAGCTGAACACTCATTTTCTTGTTGGAAACCCTGATAAAGTCTTCCCTACCCAACGTCTCCACACCCACAGTATCCACTCACCATGGTAGAGTATTTAACATTTAAAAATTTCTACTACCTCTTGTGATCTTAATAATCCTGTGAGACAAGCAGGCTACCCCTCATTTCACAGATAGGAAACTAAAAGACTTACTGAAACTGACTGAATAACTAGCTAGTTATTCAACTACAAGTTGAACTTTTAAATGTCCTGACCAAGGACCCGCAGGTTGTAGAGGGAGACTCTGCTGGCAAATCTAGAACTCCTAACTCCAAATGCACAGTGTCATCAAGAGTTTAACCCCAGGCAAAGTAAAGCCAAGCAAGCCAAGTAGGAAGTAAGACTTACTTGGATGGAACTACAGCTCCATGTGAGTATTGTGGGAACACAATGACAAGAGATGACAGGACTGCTTTACAAATCACTAAATTCTTGAGAACTGGTAACTATTAATGTTGAAACAATTAGTTCTACATATTAATTATCCAGATTTTAGAGTCCTCATCCTAGTGAGGAGACAAGCATATAAATAACTGCAAAATAAAGGTGAGAGATGCTCTAAAACAAAGGAGGATGAGTACATAAAGGTTACACAAAAGCTGCATTTTGAAAGGCAAGCTAGAGCTCAACAGGTATAAAGTGAACAAAACACATTTGAGACACAGGGGACAGCATGGGTAGAGGCACAATTATTGGCTTTTGGGTCTCTCCCCTACTCCAACTATGGTCTGTAAGATCATCCTGGAACAGGAAAACCCATCTCTCTTTTAGCATTTTATTTTGAGACAGAGTTTTGCTCATCTCCCAGGCTGGAGTGCAATGGCACAATCTCTGCTCACTGCAACCTCCACCTCCCGGGTTCAAGTGATTCTCCTGTCTCAGCCTCCCCAAAAGCTAGGAATCCAGGCATGCATCACCAGGCCTGGCTAATCTTTGTATTTTTAGTAGAGTCGGGGTTTAACCATGTTGACTAGGCTGGTCTCAAACTCCTGACTTCTGGTGATCTGCCTGCCTCAGCCTCCCAAAGTGCTGAGATTACAGGCGTGAGTCACCACGCCTGGCTTCTGTTAGCATTTTAATCACTGGAAAGGACCATCTCCCACTGTAATCTAATAAACCATCATGTTGCTTTAGATGATGGTCTTTTGGAATTTTGTTAGTATGATCTGATCCCTGGAAGACAGATCACAATTTAAAAGCACTAACAGAATTGAGTTTCTGGATCATGGTGATAACACCGAAGTGGTGGGTGTGCCTAGGTGGTGAATTGACAAAATAAGGCCATCCCTTTGAGATAACCCCTAAGCAGCCACCTGGTCAGTCTTCTCTCAAACTACAACATTAACTCTAAACCAGTGATATCCAAATACAGGAACTGGACATATCAAAACGATGCAGGGAGCTTTTAAAAATAAAACACAGATTTTAATTCCTACCCTTGCAAATTCTGACTTGGTACTTGTTGAGGAACTTGAGAATCTCTTCAAAGTTCCCTAAGGGATTCTCAAGTCCAACCAGGTTGCAGAATCACTGCTTTATATCCTGACAAAACAATTATAATCAAAGGTCCCCACTGGGTTCTTTTTTAGGCTAGTATGTAAGAGGATTTGCTACTAAACTGTAAGAAAAGGAATAAACTGAAGCATTAATCACTATTGTGATGAACCACTTACTTGAAAGTGTTTAAAGATTAATTCAGGATTGAAGTACAACTGAAAAGGTGTGATCAATTCCAACTGCTGAAATAGAAAAAGAGCTTCTTAAAGCAAATCAACCAAGAGACAAAATTTCATCATTTACAACAAAGGATTAGTAGATCTAGCAATTTCCAACTCTCAGTCACTTAGACTGATTTCCTTTAAGTCTTTCTTCTTAGGCCAGAGGAAAAGGTTGGTAAAGAAATCTCTAGAATTGGTAGAATTCTTTGTATCCTCAATAACTAACACAAAAAAAGTTTATGTTGCAATAGTTGAGGCTGACATGAAGAAATGAGAGGCAGACAGGTGGTGATATTTTAGACACAGGACAAGTAAAAACAGCTGCTATGACTACCCACCACATGGGCACCACCTGGAACAGCTGTGTGAAACAACAAAACTCAATTGAAATAACGGAGACTCGAGACCCTGCCACCGTTAGGGCTGGGTACCTCCAGCCAGCTCCTTATTATCCAAAGACCCTCTTTATTATAAGCTGTTCTCCTCTCGACAGTTTCCAGCTTGCTTTCCTCATACCTGTTTCTTCCCTAAGCGGATCTTCCTCTCACTAGTCACCACGGTACCACCTGGCCATCACCAGAGCTCTCGGACACATTTCTTGGGTGGGAGGCTCCCGCAACCCTAACCCACTACAGGTCCGGCCCTCATCTCTCAGAAACTGACCAGATCCCCCATGAAGCAGCACTTCCTTCTCAAGTCAATGGATAAGCTTTCTCGGCGCCAACTCGAACCCCAGAGTAACCCCTGTATGCCTCCACCCATCACCGGGACCAGCCCCTCTGGACCTCTCCGACGCCCAAACCCCAGTTTCCTGAAGACCCAGTCATATCCAGCCCAGATAACGGGAAGGTGGCGCTGAGGCTGCTCACCACGGCTGCGGTGGTGAGGACGCAGGCAGTGGTGTAGGCGCGGCTAAC
>PVKP010010333.1:28090-65075 GCA_004027715.1 Plecturocebus donacophilus
GCCCCTTTCTGTCACTAATTGAGGTGTCCCCAACCAGCCAATCAGGAGAGCGAGAGCATCCCGCGTTTGCTTTCGTTCGCCGAGGCGCGTATCAGTCGGAATTTTGGGGAGCCAACAGCTCCGTCTGTCTTTGGCATGCCGGCGGCGGTTTAGAGGAGGTGGCGGGAAGCCTGTGTATGCTCGAATTTGTCACCCTCATAGTCGCTCCTGTAAGTGCTGCGGAGCAGCATTTTTCCTGAGGAGGAGCGGGGACTGGCGGGACTGGTTTAGGCGTCATCGCGGGGGAGCGCGGCGGCCTGCTGGGTAGGCCTCGCCGTGGGCTCCGACCTGAAGCTCCCGGCATGCAGCGCGAGCGCGGGCGCGGGCGCGGGGCCCAACGGGAGCCCGGAGCCGGCCGGAAGAAGTTCCTGCGCCCTGCCTTCTGGGTTCTGTTCAGCGCAATCGCGGGCTCTTAGCGCTATTCGCCGAGATGGCCTGGGCACTTACGCGTGGAATCGGCAAATGATGAGGCCGCACTCATTCTCTGCTAGGAACTCCAAGTCTAGCAGAGAAGATGAGGCGGTAGTTTATCTGTCAGTGCCCGAAGAGAGGTCCTAATGGGAATTCAAAGGAAGGATTTAATCAAGGAAGTGCGTTTGTTGTTTTTGTTGTTGAGATGGAGTCTCATTCTGTCGCCCATGCCGGAGTGCAGAGTGCAGTGGGGCTATCTCGACTCACTGCAACTTTCACCTAGCAGGTCAAGCGATTCTCCTGCTTCAACCTCCCGAGTAGCTGGGATTACAGGCACCTGTCACCATGCTGGCTGATTTCTGTATTTTTAGCAGAGTCAGGGGTTTAATCATCTTGGCCCGGCTGGTCTCGATCTCCTGACTTCAAGTGATCCGCCTGCCATGGCCTCCCACAGTGCTGGGATTACAGGCTTGAGCCACCAAGCGCGGCCAAGGAAGTGTATTTTAATGTTCTTTGAGTGACATTTAGCTCAGGCATCCCTCCTTGAGGGAAAGAAAATAACTTGGTTTCGTTGGAGCAGAGTAGCCAGTTTATGGTAGGAGAAGTTAGCATCATGCTTTATTCAGGGGTTATAAGGAAGCACTAAAGATTTTTGGAATGATGGGAGTGACCATCAAGTCTGGTAGTTTATAAGGTAGGCTGGAAAGAGTGGTATTTTAAAAAGGATGTGAATGGCCGGGCGCGCTGGCTCACGCCTGTAATCCCAGCACTTTGGGAGGATGAAGCAGGCGTTTCACGAGGTCCGGAGATCAAGACCATCCTGGCTAACACAGTGAAACCCCACCTCTACTAAAAATACAAAAAATTAGCTGAGCATGGTGGTGGGTGCCTGTAATTCCAGATACTCAGGAGGCTGAGGCAGGAGAATTGTTTGAACCCGGGAGGCAGAGGTTGCAGTGAGCCAAGATCGCACCACTGCATTGCAGCCTGGGCAACAGAGCAAGACTCCATCTCCAAAAAAAAAAAAAAAAAAGAAAAATTAGCCGGGTGGCGCACGCCTGTAATTCCAACTACTCAGGAGCCTGAGACAGGAGAATCACTTGAACTCGGGAGGAGGACGTTGCAGTGAGCAGAGATTGCGCCATTGCACTCCAGCCTGGGCGACAGAGTGAGACTCCATCTAAAAAAAAATAACAAAATTTAAACAAGATACGAATAATTGGCAGAAGGAGAAATGTCACCCAAATATCACCCTGACAACCTGTTGATAAGAAAACTCTTGGTTTAAGCCAGGCAGGGTGGTGCACACCTGTAGTCCTGGCTACTGCTGAGGCAGGAGGACCTCTTTAGCCCAGGTGTTCAAGTCCAGCCTCTGCAACAGCGAGACAGTTTCTTTCCTTTCCTTTTTTTTTTTTTTTTTTTTGAGATGGAGTCTTGCTCTTTGCCTAGGCTGGAGTGCAACAGGCAATCTTGATTCACTGCAACCTCCACTTTCCGAGTTCAAGTGATTATCCCACCTCAGCCTCCCAAGTAGTTGGGACTACAGGTGCGCACTATCATGCTCAGCTTATTTTTGTATTTTTAGTAGAGACGGGGTTTCACCATGTTGGCCAGGCTGGTCTTGAACTCCTGGCAGGTGATCTGCCGGTCTCGGCCTCCCAAAGTGCTGGGATTATAGGCATGAGCTATTGTGCTCGGCCTACAAACAAATTGTTAGGATTAGCAGCATCTTGTCTTCCCATAAGATTTGACTGCACTACTTGCTGCAAATTATTTCATAAAGCGCATCCTCAATTCACCTGATATTTGAAGTAGCAGTTTGTTTTAGCTGTACGTTTATCTGAAGGAATAATAAAACTTCTCTTATTTTTTATGACAAGCATATCATTTCATCCCAGGAAAAGATGCCTAGGTTGAACTCCCACAATGACAAGGAGATAAGCGTTTTATTTTCCTAGATATTTATATTTGAGAGGAATTACTCTCAGACCCTTGAAAAAACATGCAGGGTTATAAAGCCGACAAGGGACTTGCTCATTTTCTAATTGCGTTTTTTTCAGGTGGCTTGGCTGGAGGACAAGCAAATTGAGGACATTCGCAATGAAGTGATCAAAATGATAGATCATGAGGCCTAAAATGAATAGGAAAAATAAGTGAAGTGGGAGAGGCTGAGAACAAGAAAGAGAGGGTTAGGGGCCGTAGATCTTGAAGATTAGGGTATAATGTGAGTCTATGAGTAAGAGTTGAAAGAATTGTGTAAGAGGTAGTAGTGAAAAAGTAGGAGCAGTTTGGAAGAGTAGTTACAAATATCAAGAGCCAGTTGGCTCAGAGGTGGAGATGTAGATCATTGAAGCTCAAGAAACTAAGTCTCTAGGGCATTGGTTAAGCCAGCTGTTTAGACTTCAAAGCTGTCTAGGATGATAACAATTCAGAAGACTAGTCGGTGCCAAAGTCAAAGGTAAGGGAAATGAAGAATGAGGAGGGGAAAAGAGAGGGTATAGGGCAATGGAAGGAGCCTGAGAGAGGCAAGAATTTATATCCTGTTGTGGAAGTGGCATCAGGCATAAAGGAACAAAAACTTTTTGTTTATTTGCTTCCTTGTTTGCTATCTGTAATGCGATATGTTACTTCCCGCAGAAGATTTTTTTTTCCCAAGTGAATTATTTTATTTTTCCATTTGCAGATTTTTCACAATTGAAAATAACATAGCAAAATAAACGAAGATGTCTGTGGATCCAATGACCTATGAGGCCCAGTTTTTTGGCTTCACGCCACAAACATGCATGCTTCGGATCTACATTGCATTTCAAGACTACCTATTTGAAGTGATGCAGGCCGTTGAACAGGTTATTCTGAAGAAGCTGGATGGCATCCCAGACTGTGACCTTAGCCCAGTGCAGATTCGCAAATGCACGGAGAAGTTTCTTTGCTTCATGAAAGGACGTTTTGATAACCTTTTTAGCAAAATGGAGCAACTGTTTTTGCAGCTGATTTTACATATTCCCCCAAACATCTTGCTTCCTGAAGATAAATGTAAGGAGACACCTTATAGTGAGGAAGATTTTCAGCATCTCCAGAAAGAAATTGAACAGTTACAGGAGAAGTATAAGACTGAATTATGTACTAAGCAGGCCCTTCTTGCAGAATTAGAAGAGCAAAAAATTGTTCAGGCCAAACTCAGACAGACATTGACTTTCTTTGATGAGCTTCAAAATGCTGGCAGAGATCATGGGACTAGTGATTTTAGGGAGAGTTTAGTGTCCCTGGTTCAGAACTCCAGAAAACTCCAGAACATTAGAGACAATGTGGAAAAGGAATCGAAACGATTGAAAATATCTTAGTTGCCGAATAGTCAAAAAGAGAAGCCTGTCAAAAAGTAGAATCACAAGGAATTTATACCAGTGACTGTTCAAACCAACCATACTTTTTTTAGATTTGCTTTGTCAACTCTTTGTTGTATTCTGTGTCTTCCTCTTTATTAGTCCACTTTCCTGAGGTATGTGTATACTACTTTGAACTGGGCTGAAGCAACTGTTCCTTAGAATCTTAAAAGTGGGAAGGGATCAAACAAATGAAGCCATGGCCAGTTAAAGATTATTTGCAGAGTTGTATCTTGGTCATAAGTTCTTTGTGACCTTGATTATTTTGACTTATTTTTTGGATGAGACCAGATGAGAAAGGGATTAAACAGGTGGCTCCTTTATTATTTTTTTGAGACAGGGTCCCGTTCTGTCACCCAGGTTAGAGTAGAGTGCAGTGGCACAATCTTGGCTCACTGCAATCTCTGTCCCGGGCTCAAGTGATTTTTTTTGCCTCAGCCTCCGAAGTAGCTAGGATCACAGGTGTGTGCCACCATGCTTTGCTAATTTAAAAAAAATTTTTATAGAGATGAGGCTTCACTATATTGCCCAAGCTGAGTGGCTCTTTTATTAACCAGTCATTACACTGCCGGACAGCCAACACAGAGTACTTGCTTTTGCCCTGTAAATTTTCTTACATGAGGGAGTCAATATATAGTTGAAAGAAGCATATAGCAAAAAAGACAACTTTGATCTTTAATAAAGAAGAAAAGTTGGTTTTGTTTCCAAAATAAATCCCTGGTGATGTTAAGCAATGTTCTTAGAGTCCAGCAGAAGACCTTAGATTAAAAAAAGCAGAGCCCACTGAAATAGAAAAGGAAGCATATTAGCATACTCAGTAGTGAAATTCATTTTACTATTAGGTATTTATGCCAATTTCTTTTCATACTTCATTTGGTTTTGGAATCTGCCTTATATGTAATTAATTATTCACACTTATAAGCATCAAATATTTAATGCCCTCAGTGGGAAGTTTTAGCTGTGTCTTGTGTTTAAACTCAAGGGAATCTAATATTTCTTTATGTAATTAGTCCTTGTAAAATGTTAGGTCACCCAAGGAAATGAGAGAAATAGCAGTGGTTGCTCCTAAGGTAATGCTTGCCCTCCACATCTTTCTAAAGAGCAGGACTTGGAGTTTCTCCTTTATGTAGAGAAGAAGTAACTTAGGGTGTATTTGTAATGAAATATTCATAGATATAGAAAGCTTATATATACATGAAATATGTTTATTATCAAGAAGTCCTTTTTCCAGTTCTGTACATTAAATATATATGTTTTAAAGGGTTTGGTTTTTTATTTTTTGCTGTCTATAATGCCATGGTATATTTTCTTTCCAGTATGACTTTTTACTCAAGTGAAAACACTGTTCTTTTCACATTTGTATCTTATTCAGAATCTACTGTAGTGGGTTGAATAGTGTTCCCTCAAAAGATAGGTCCATGTCTGAATTCCTAGAATATATGAATGTTGACTTATTTGGAAAAGGGGTCTTTGCAGATATGATTAAGGATATGGAGATAAGGAGATCATCCTGAATTATTTGGGTGGACCCTAAGTCCAATGAAAAGTGTCCTTATAAGAGAAAGGCAGAGGGAAATTTGAGACAGAAAAGGAGGTATTATGACCTCAAAGGCAGGTTGGGGCCAGGTGCAGTGGGTCACGCCTGTAATCCCAGCACTTTGGGAGGCCTAGGCAGGTGAATCACTTGAGGTCAGGAGTTCACAAGCCTGGTCAGCATGGTTAAACTCTGTCTCTACCAAAAATATAAAAAATAAGCCGGATGTGGTGGCGCACATCTGTAATCCTAGCTACTCAGGAAGCTGAGGCAGGAGAATTGCTTGAACCTGGAAGGTGGAGGTTGCAGTGAGCCTAGATCGTGCCAGTGCACTCTAGCCTGGGCAACAGAGCAAGATTTCGTCTCAAAAAACAAAACAAAATGTTTGGAGTAATGCAGCCCGGACAAGCTGGAAGAGATTCTCCCTTAGAGCCAACAGGTGAGTTGCATTTTTGGCTTCTGGAACTGTGAGATAATTTTTTTTCTTTTTCTTTTTTTTTCTTGAGATCCAGTTTTGGCTCTTGTTGTCCAGGCTGGAGTGCAATGGTATGATCTCTGCTCACTGCAACCTTCGCCTTCCATAGTCAAGCAACTCTCCTGCCTCAACCTCCTGAGTAGCTGTGATTACAGGCATGCACTACCACACTCAGCTAATTTTTGTGTTTTTAGTAGAGACTGCGTTTCTCCATGTTTGTTGGGCTGGTCTTGAACTCCTGACCTCAGGTGTTCCACCTGCCTCGGCCTCCCAAAGTCCTGGGATTACAGGTGTGAGCCACTGTGCCCAACCAAGAGGATATATTTCTGTTATTTTAAGTCATCAGTTTGTTAGAGCAGTCACAGGAAACTTATTAGCATGTCAGTGAAATCAGAATATTGAGATGTTCATGAGGGTATAAGCTGTTTGTTAAGGAAACAGCTGAGACTCTGTCATTATACATGCAGTAATACAGTTTATCAAATACAGTTAAAAATGGTCATGACCTGGATAGAAGGGTGAATACAGTGTTTGAAGTCAGGGGTCCATTTCATGTTGAGTGCACGCTTAATAATTGTTGGACATTACTTTTGCTGTTCGTCATGGTAGTGTCTGCAGAAATAATATAGTTGGCCCTATTGTCCTCTAATAACTAAATTCTCCTTTCAAAAATTTAGGAATAAATCAGAGTTATATACAGCTGGTTACCCATTCTCTGCTTCCCTGGAATGCAAAGTTGTTTTAACATGTAAAAATGAATCAATAGAATAGAATAAATAGAACCACGGTAGAATAAAGGATTAAAAATGGTCCCATCTTCCATCCAGCATCAATCCCACCCAGTTTCTCACTCTTCCCCCTGCCCCAATACTAGATCCTGTTCTGTAATATCAAATCTTTCCTGGTTTTATTTATTCTCTACTGTCGTGCCTATTCACCACTATATAGTGGATGTAAATGCAAAAAAAAAAAAAAAAAAAAATCCTCAATATAGCTGGGTGTGGTGGCTCACACCTGTAATTCCAGCACTTTGAGGGATTACCTGAGCTCAGAGATTGCCTGAGCTCAGAAGTTCAAGACTAGCCTGGGAAACATGGTGAAACCCTGTAAAAATTAGCCAGGTGTGGTGGCACACGCCTGGAATCCCAGCTACTCGGGAGGCTGAGGCTCAAGAATTGCTTGAACCTGGGAGGTGGAGGTTGCAGTGAGCCAAGATCACGCCACTGCACTCCAGCCTGGGCGATAGAGCAAGACTGTCTCAAAAAACAAAACAAAAAGTCTGGCTTCTCGAACTGTGAGATAATTTTTTTTTTAACCTGGCGTGCACCTGTAATCCCAGCTACTCAGGAGGCTGAGACATAAGAATTGCTTGAACCTGGGAACCAGAGGTTGCAATATGAGACAAGGTCCTGCCACTGCACTCTAGCCCTGCAACAGAATGAGACTCTGTCTTTAAAAAAAAAAAAAAAAAAAAAAAAAAAAAAAAAAAAAAGCTAGGCATGGTGGCTCACACCTGTAATCCCAGCACTTTGGGAGACTTGAGATGGAAGGACTGAGCACAGGAATTCAAGACCAGCCTAAGCAACAGTGAGACCCACCCCCCCACATCTGTACAAACACTAGAAAAAATTCAGGCATAGTGGTGCACGCCTGTAGTCCCAGCTACCTGGGAGTCTGAGGTGGAAGGACTGCTCAGACCTGGGAAGTTGAGGCTACAGTTAGCCATGATTATGAACACTGCATTCCAGCCTGGGTAACAGAGTGAGACCTTGTCTCCAAAAAGAAGAAAACAAAAAACAAAAATCCTCAACAAAATATAAGTAAATCAAATCCAGTAGTATATAAAAATGATTATACATGATGACCAAGTGGGATTTATTTCAAGAATATAAGATTGGTTTAACTTCTGAAAATGAATTAATGAAATACACCACCTCAATAGAATAAAGAACAAAAATCTATGATAACAGTAGACACATAAAAACATTTGACAAAATTCAACACCCCTTCATGACAAAAACACTCAACAAACTAGGAACAGAAGGAATTACCTCAACCTGATAAAGCGCATCTATGAAAAACTCACAGCTAACATCATACTTAATGGTGAAAGACTGAATATGAGGAAAGAAAGAAAGAAAAGGATGTCCACTTTCACTATCCTATTCAGCATTGTGCTGAAGACTCTATTCAGGACAGTTACACAAGAAAAAGAAAAGGAATTCAGATTGGAAAGAACGATGATATCTGCAGATGATAAGATCTTGTATAAGACCATTCTGTTCTCATGTTAAGACTATTAGAACTAATAGTTATAATGATTAGAACAAATAAATGAGTTTCAGCAAGTATTCAGAATACAATATCAATGTTAAAAAAGCAATTGTTGTCGGGCGCCCTGGCTCACGCCTGTAATCCCAGCTCTTTGGGAGGCTGAGGTGGGCAGATCACCTGAGGTTAGGAGTTTGAGACCAGCCTGACCAATGTGGTGAAACCTCGTCGTTAAAACAAACAAACAAACAAACAAAAACAATTGTTTTTCTCTTTTTGAGATGGGGTCTTGCTCTGTTGCCCTGCCTGGCGTGCAGTGGTAAGATCTCAGCTCATTGCAGCCTCAACCGCAGGCTCAAGTGATCCTCCCAATTCAGCCTCCTGGGTAACTGAGACCACAAGGAGCTTGCCACCACGCCTGACTAATTTTTTAAGTTATTGGTAGAGATGAGGTCCTGCTGTGTTGCCCAGGCTCGTCTCAAAGTCCTGGGCTCAAGTGATCCTCCTGCCTCAGTCTCCCAAAGTGCTGGGATTACAGGCATGAGCCACTGTACCCAGCCTTAATTATTTTTCTATGCACTAGCAATGAGCAAACAGAAAATGAAATTAAGAAAACAATTCCATTCCATTTATAAAGATATCAAAAATAAAATCCTTTGAAGAAATTTAACAGATGTAGAAAACTAATTGTATTAGTCCATTTTCATGATGCTGATAAAGACACAATCCCTATCAAAATTTTAGCTGACTTCTTTGTAGAAACTGACAAGCTGTTCTTGAAATGTATATAGAAATTCAAAAAGACCTAGTCTAGCAAAAGCAATTTTGACAAAGAATAACAAAGTTGGAGAATTCATACTTTCCAATTTCAAAATTTACTGCAAAGCTATAGTTATCAGGACTGTGTCTTAATAGAATAAGGATAGACATATAGATAAATAGAATAGAATTAAGAATCCAGGCTAGGCAAGGTAGCTCACTCCTGTATTCCCAGCACTTTAAGAGACCAAGGCAGGCGGATCATTTAAAATCAGGAGTTCAAAACCAGCCTGGCCAACATAGCAAAACCCCATCTCTACTAAAAAAACAACAAAAAACAAAAACAAAAAAAAACAAAAATTAGCCAGGTGTGGTGACATGAGCCTTTAATCCCAGCTACCTGGGAGGCTGAGGCAGGAGAATTGCTGGAACCTGGGAGGTGGAGGTTGCAGTGAGCCAAGATCACGCCACTGCACTCCAGCCTGGGGGACAGAGCAAGGCTCTGTCTCAAAAAAAAAAAGAAAAGAAAAGAATCCAGAAATTAACCCTCACACACACAAAAATAGTTTTTAAAAAAGAACAAAACCCAGAAATTAACCCTCATATTTAAAGTCAAATGATTTGGATAAGGATGCTGGAATAATTCAATGGGGAAAGAAGAGTCTTCTCAAAAGACAGTATTGGAACACCTGAATACCCTCATACAAAAGAATGAAGTTGGATCCTACTGACTGCACATCATGTACAAAAATAAACTCAGAATGGATCAAAGACCTAAATTTAAGAGCTAAAACTATAAAACTCTTAAAAGAAAACACATACTAGGTTTAAGTCTTCATAATCTTGGTCCAGTTTCTTAGCTATGCCACCAAAAACATAAGCAACAAAGAAAAAATATACTGGTTATTATCAAAATTTAAAAGTTTTGTGTTTCAAAAACACCACCACAAATGTGAAAAGACAACCTGTAAATCCTTTAATAATGGACTTGTATCTAAAATATATAAAGAACCCTTAAAGGTCAGGCATGGTGGCTCACCTCTGTAATCCCAGCATTTTGGCAGGCTGAGGCGGGCAGATTGCCTGAGCAACACATTTTAGTAGAAATGAAACTCTATTTCTACTAAAATACAAAAAATTAGCTGGGCATGGTGACACGCACCTGTCATCCCAGCTACTGGAGAGGCTGAGGCAGGGGAATCCCTTGAACCCAGGAGGTAGAGGTTGCAGTTAGCCGAGATTATGCCACTGTACTCCAGCCTGGGTGATACAGCAAGACTCCATCAAAAACAACAACAACAACGACAACAACAAACCCTTAGAATTCAATAATAGAGACAAAGAGCCCAATTTTAAAATGGGTAAGAAATGTGAATAGACATTTCTACAAAGATATGCAATGTCCAATAAGCACAAAAAAAGATACTCAACATCATTAGCCATTAGGAAATGCAAATGAAAACCACAGTGAGATACCACTTAATACTCACTAAGATGAATATAATAAAAAGATAGATCAATTTTGGTAAAAGGAAGTAGAGTGAGATTCTCACACAGTGCTGGTGGGAATGGAAAAAATGGTGCCATCACTTTGGAAAACAGTCTGGTGGTTTCTCAAATGACTAAACAGAATTGCCGTGTAATCCAGCAATTCCATTCTTAGAGAACTGAAATCAATGTCCACATAAAAATTTATACATAAATGTTCATAGCAGCATTTTTCCTAATAGACTAAAAGTAAAAATAACCCAAATGTCAAATGGATGAATGGATAAATAAAATGTGATATGTCCATACAATGGAATGTTATTTAGCAATAGAAATGAAACACTGATTGATACATGCTGTAACATGGATGAACCTTGAAAACTTGCTCAGTGAAAGAAGCCAGTCACAAAGGACCGCATATGATATAATTTCATTTACATGAAATATGCAGAATAGGAAAATCTATAGAGGCAACAAAGCTAATTATTGGTTGCTTAGGGTGTTGGAGGGAATTGGGTTAGGAGTGTGAGGTTTCATTTTAAGCTGATGTATAACGAATGTCTCAATATCAGGCTGGGCATGTTGGCTCACGCCTGTAATCCCAGCACTTTGGTAGACCAAGATGGGTGGATCATTTGAGCCCAGGAAGTTGAGACCAGCCTGGGCAACATGGCAAAACCCCATCTCTACAAAAAATACAAAAATTAACCAGGCATGGTGGCATTCACCTGTAGTTCCAGCTACTCAGGAGGCTGAGGTGGGAGAACGGCTGGAGCCCAGAAGGTGAAGGTGGCATTGAGCCAAGATTGTGTCACTGCACTCCAGCCTGACAGAGCCAGACCCTGTCTCAAAAAAAAAAACAAAAGAAACAAAAAAGTCCCACTATCAATTGTAATGGTTGCACAACTCTGTGAGTATACTAAAAGCCATTGAATTGTATACTTTAAATGAATGAGTTGTGAGTTATATGAATTATGTCTCAATATAGCTGATAAAGAGAAGAATACACACTCCAGAAACAATGCCTGAGTTCAAAATCTTGCTCCATTGCTGTGACCTTGGGAAAACCATTTCACCTATGCCTGTTTCCCCATCTGCCAAATGGGAAGAATAACAGAACCTACTTCATAGGGTTGTGAGAATTCAATGAATTATAAAACACTAAGCCTGCCACATGGTAAGTTCCATCATTAACAAAGTGAGCTCCATGAAGGCAAGGGTTGTCTCTGTTTTGCTGGTAATTATCTCCAGTGCTTGGACCCTAACAAGCAATGACATAGTTGAAAAATTAAGCCATTCTCCCAGTATCAGTTTCCACTATTTCAAATCGCTAAATTTCAACTGTTTCCCAACAGCTTACTACTGTTCCATGATATTCAGAAACTACTGCTCACTTCACCATCTCCACATATTGACCTACCACTGACAACCAACATTGCCCAAAACAGTTGGCTTTGCCTTCATCCTCTGTGACTTACTGAAAGTCAGTTTACTGGATATCTGATATTTTCACCTGCCTAGCATCCATGGCTCTTTAGTTTTCCTCTGGGAACTATTTCTTTCCTATTGCATGCTATTTTCACGAAATTGCCTATTAAGATGAATCTCCTGCCTTTTAGCTGAAGATGGGGATGTGACTGACCTTAGCCAGACCAATAAAACTCTAGAATTTGATTCTAATTTGATTCTTGAGCAACATGGCACAAGGAACCCAAAAACAGGTCATTGTTTGTTTGTTTTATTTGGAGATGGGGTCTCTGCTATGTTGCCTAGCTTGTTTCAAATGTCTGGCATCAAGGAATCCTCCTGCATCAGCCTCCCAAGTAGCTTCGACTACAGGTGTGCACCACGGCACCTGGTTTGTGGGCCCATTTGTTTACGGTTTAAAAGGCTGTCCATGTTTACTGAGCAGACAGGGAAAGGGTTGATATTTTGGACAAAGGAAACTCTTACCGAAAGCCCAGAAATTGGAGAACAGTTGCAAGCTCAATACAGTTAAGCAGTAACTGTGAAATTAGGTGGGCAGTAGGGAGCTATGTGATCACATATTCCTGGGATACCTAAACTATAACTCAAACTATATAAGAGGAAAACTGGCCAGGTTAGATGCATGATGATACTAAAGGTACACACTTATTATGTGTACAAATTAGAGTGTACAAATTAAGTGTACACTTAATACTTAACATTAAGTGTACACTTAATACTTAACATTAAGTGTACACTTAATACTTAACATTAAGTGTACACTTAATACTTAACATTAAGTGTGCACTTAATACTTAACATTAAGTGTGCACTTAATACTTAACATTAAGTGTGCACTTAATACTTAACATTAAGTGTGCACTTAATACTTAACATTAAGTGTGCACTTAATACTTAATATTAAGTGTGCACTTAATACTTAATATTAAGTGTACACTTAATACTTAATATTAAGTGTATCATTGTGTGGATAATGTGAGAGTAATGGAAATTTAATACCGATTAGAAAATATAGGCCAGGCCAGGTGTGATGGCTCATGCTTGTAATCCTACCACTTTGGGAGGCTGAGGTGGGCGGACTGCCTGAGCTTAGGAGTTCTAGACCAGCCTGGGCAACATAGTGAAATCCTGTCTCTATTAAAATACAAAAAAATTAGCTGGGCATGGGGGCATGTGCTTGTAGTCCCAGTTACTCGGGAGGCTGACGCAGGAGAATTGTTTGATCCCAGGAGGCTGAGGTTGCAGTGAGCCGAGATCACACCACTGCTCTCCAGGCTGGGTGACAGAGTGAAACTCCGTCTCAAAAAAAAGAAAAGAAAATACAGACCAAACACTGGTGCTCTATGGAACCAGGAATTTGAAGGGGTGAAATGGGGAAAAGTATGGGGAAGAGTGATGGGCTGATAGGAGAGAATATGGGGGTATGGGAAGAAAATGAATTTGGGGGCTGGAGTGAGTTTAATATTGGAGACAGCTGTGATGGGGTGAATGTCAGGGAAGAGTGGAGTACACTATTGAGACAGTAATCAAGTATTTGGGGAACAACGCAGTGAATACTGAAATAAGGTGATCAGATGGGGCTGGAAATTTAGGAGAATATTGAAGCCAATATTAAGACTGTAGAGAAAATAGGATCTAATACCAGTATATTGATGGCAACCAGATGTTGGAATTTGGGGTAGAAAATGGAGGCCCAGACCAGGAGCAGTGGCTCAGGCCTGTAATCCCAGCACTTTAGGAGGCTGAGGCAGGTGGATCACTTGAGGTTAGAAGTTCAAAGCTAGCATGGCAACATGGTGAAACCCCATCTCTACTAAAAATACAAAAAAATTAGCTGGATATGGTAGAACGTGCCTGTAATCCCAGCAACTTGGGAGACTGAGGCAAGACAACTGTTTGAAAACAGAAGGAAGAGGTTGCAATGAACCAAGATCAGGTCACTGCACTCCAGCCTGGGCCACAGAGTGAGTCTCAGTCTGAAAAAAAAAGCTGGGCATAGTGCCAGGCACCTGTAGTCCCAGTGAATTGGGAGGCTGAGGTACGAGAATCACTTGAATATGGGAGGCAGAGGTTGCCATGGGCCAAGATGGCACCACTACACTCCAGCCTGGGCCAGAGACTCCAACTCAAAAAAAAAAGAAAGAAAAAAGAAAAAAAGAAAATGGAGGCCCAGATTTGGTGGCACAAAAGGACCATGATATTGTGGAACAATGATCAAATGTTGAGGAACAGGGAACTTTGGTTTGGGGAAGCAGGGAGGAGTCTACTATCTATTCTACTATCAGGAGACTGGCTGAGGAAAGGAAGCTAGGGGATCATATCCTGAGTAGTCATCGAAGGACTGTATGAGAGATAATAGGGGGTGTGAGAAAGGAAAACAGTGAGATCAAATATTTAGAGAGCACTAGGCTATATACCAGGAGTCAGTGAGCAGTCAACACTGAGAGACAGTAGAAGACAAAATATCCAAGATCAAAAGCTGGAAAATAATGAGCGAGAAATGTTGTGGTACTTTGCAGACATAATTTTGGGAAATAGTGCCATTGATTGCTGTGGGGTGATTGTTGTAGGAAAGTGTGATTGTAAAGCACAGGCTGACATTGGGGAACAGTGGCTGTCATACTTGTGGCACTTAAGTGTCTGGGGGCAAGATATCAAGGTACATAGTGATCTGAGATTATGGGAAATCAGAACTAAGAAACGGCAAGGCCCTGATACTGGAAATACGGAGTTTGTAAAGACCCAAGGGGCAAATTCCAGAGCTTAGTTGGGGGGCTGTACTCAGTCTTAACAATGGAGGCAAGTGGAGACTAAATACTGAGGGGCAGTAGGTAATGGCCACAGCGGGATAGTGGCTGATCTGCCATAAGGGATGGTAGACTCGGACACTGGCATGTTGTGAGGACCTGATATGGAGAAAGATGCCATTGAAGGGCCTTGTAGCTATTTAGTAGAGGGAGAGGCTGTATTTTGGAATGCTGAGTCAGGGGATTAGGTCTGTTTTGGAGGGACAGTAGGGATGCTGTGGAGCAGGCCAGGAAGCTTGGCAGGACCCACTGCAGAGTTGGAAATTAATGGAGAACTGAATATAGAGGAGGCTGAAAAAGAGATAATTTATTCCATCAGAGGGCTCACAATTACAGACATTTGCAAGTAAAGGATATGCAGGGTTAGAGTGCTGCGTTTTGACATTTAACATTCAAGAGTAAACAGAGATGGCCGGTGGGTAAATAGCTTGCCAAGGTGGTTTCTGGTATTAAGCCTTTTAGGTCTAAGATGACAAACCCCTAGGGGTCAGGTGGTTTTCCCGCACGAACTCCTGTCAGTGACAAATCCCTCAGCCCCTTTTGTCTTGGGTCCCACAGCTACAGAAGGGCTCTGGGCCAGAACGAAGCCATCCTAGAGTCCCCAAGGACAGCCCTCCCGTGGACCCCTAAGGCCCCCAGAGTCTCATCCTGGGGAGTGTGCCAGCGTCCCGGTGGGGTCTGCAGCCACAGGTCCCACGAGTCCTGGACACTTCCAAAGCGTATTCTCCTGGTAAGACAGCTCCTTCGGCTATGAGTCTCAGCTCCTCCAGGCAGCCACAACAAAGTCTAAGGCAGGAAAAACGCACAGTGGGGGGTCAGCCAGAGCCCCTGGGGGCGCAGCATGATACTCCGACAAACGCCACTTACCGAGTCCCACGCTCCAGCTACGCCTGCGGCGCGCTCTCGTCCTCTCTCGGCCACGTCAACTCCGGGACACAGCTGGCTCCTCCTGGGGGCGACGCAGCATCACAGGGCTCCCGCCCAGCCTGGGCCAGGGCGCCAACCCTACCAGCCGGGCCCTCACTAGAAGGCCGTGGGTCTGGGTCTGGCTCATCCCTTAAAGAATCCAAGATTGGGCACACGCTGAGCTCCCCAAACACAAAATGATGGGATCCCTGCGCGTGCCCCCACGTCACTGAGTGGTAGAGGTTCAGGGACATTCTCCTAATTATAAACGGGGTTCAATCATACCCTAGAATTCTAAACGCCACTACCTCTCACCTGCAGGTGCAAATAGCACGCTTATTTCATTGCCTGCAGCTACTTTGTACCTTCCTATTGACAGACAAAGATAGTGACAACAAAGAAGGAAAGAAGCATGGAAAGCTACATGAAGGGGGTGCGGCGCTGTTCCAAAACACAAAATGCTGAGCCCTGTTTTCCCTTTCCCTCCCCTCTCGGCCCTGCACCCACCACGTCCCGCGCTGGCCACTTAGGCAAGCTGTAAATGGATGTAGGTAAAGATGCAGGAGGTGATGGAGAAGGCGATGGCCGCGTAGATGAAGATGGAGAGGTGCGGAAAATGGTCAAGATAGCAGCCCTCGTCCAGTGGAGGCGTCTCCTCCTTGGGCTGGGGGCGCGCTGCGGCCTTCGGCGGCTGCCCGGCGCGGCCCCCCTGTGCCCTCCCGCCCGCGCGCCGACCAGCCTTCTTGCCAGCGACCGACGTAGACCTGGACGCGCGGGCAGCGGGAGGGTCCTCCGGAGGAGGCTTGTCAAACAGGCCTTCGGACTCGGGGTCCGGGCGAATCTGCTCGGGACCCCAAGGTCTGCGCTGAAAGAGTCCGTCAGCCATGGGCAGGAGCGCGGGCAGGTGGGTCACCTGGGTCTGGGTCGGAGCGCAGTGGGCAGTGGTCTCGGCTGCGGCTATATTTCTACCGCCCTGGGTGAGGGCGGAGCCAGAGGGGCAGGGGGCCTCTGCAGGGTCCGCCGGGCCTCTCAGCGGAGGCGCAGCTTCCCCTGGCTCCTCCTTCCGCCCCCAGCCTGTTGCAGAGGCTGACTCGCTAGGTTCCAGCTCCCCGGCGGCTTGGTAGTCTAGCGCAGCAAAGTTTATCTCCATGGCAACCAGGCTGGCGGCGCGAGGGGGAGGATGCGCCAGCCACTGGCTGGGACCCCGGGGACACGAGCAGGCTTGGCACTTAAGAAGCCGAAATGCAGCCAGCCAGGCTCAGCTGCATGGGGAGCATCCCTTTTCTCCTTTTAAAAGTAATATTTATTGTGGGGTCTGTTTTAAATTTTAATTTGAATAAGTGAAAAAGCAAACACACTCTCTTTGTAGAAAACTAGAAGTTGAGAAAACAGTGTAGGCCAAATCAGTAGTAAAATAAAGCCTCCCACAATCCCAAGGTCCAGAGATAATACAGCTAGAGAATTGGTGCATTTCTCTGCCTTCTTCCCTTTTTCTGTCTCCATCTCCATCTCCATCTGTATCTGTACAACCTGTTTTCTCTTCTTGCTCTTTACCCGCAGAAGCAGGACTCCAGGCTTTTGAGCATCTCACATGACTAAGAACAAATCCTTCAAAGACCCGCCTCACTGAAGCCCATTTCTTGGACTCACCTGGGGTCTACTTAGGCGTCCTTGTCATCCACCAAGCCCTCTCTTGTTTCGTCGGTACTGCCACAGGCTGCTGTGTACTCACATGTCCTGGCATCTCTGTTGCACCTGAGGTTCCAAGGCTAGCTGCTGTCCCCTCCTGGAATGGAGGGAGAACAATCACTTGGATTCATTTGAGTCCCAGTAGATTGGAGGTGTGCACTGGTCAGCTCTGTTAGTTGCAGCAAATCCAACTCAAACTGCCATCATGAGAACTCCCTGCCTCCTGCAAGTGAAAGGCCCAGGGTGAACCAAGACCAAGGTGCTGAAACACTGTAACCAGGGTACAGCCTCTCTCTATCTTACAGTGTTGCCAGGGAGTTCCTGCATGGCCAGCGCCTACTAGGTAGTGGTAGGTACTCAGGTTTTTGCTGAATGAATGATGCAGTGAATAATGGCAGCAGCAAACTCATGTTCTCACAGCTTAACCACCTCAGCTAAAAGGGCTTCCAGCGGGTGCAGTGGCTCACACCTGTAATCCCAGCACTTTGAGAGGCTGAGGTGGGCCACGAGGTCAGGAGATCGAGACCATCCTGGATAACATGGTGAAATCCCATCTCTACTAAAAATGCAAAAAATTAGCGGGGTGTGGTGGCACGTGCCTGTAGTCCCAGCTACTCAGTAGGCTGAGGCAGGAGAATCGTTTTAACCTGGGAGGTGGAGGTTGCAGTGAGCCGAGATCGCGCCACTGCAGTCCAGCCTGGGCAACAAGAGTGAGACTCCGACTCAAAAAAAGAAAAGGGGAGCTTCCAGTTGGCTAGGATGAGGAGAAGATGGAACCCTCATCTGTGATGTTGAGAATGTAAAACGGTACACCTACTTTTGAAAACAGCTTGTCACTTTCATAAAAGGTTAAGTATACACTTACCATCCAACCCAGCAATCCCACTCCTAAGTTTCTACCCAAGAGAAATGAAAACATGTGTCCACATAGAGACTAGTGCATGAATGTCCGTAGCAGGATTATTGGTAACAGCTGAAAACTGAGAACAATCCAAATGTCCATCTAATGGTGAGTGGATCAACTAAATGTAGTTTATCTATGCAACTGATTACTATTCAGCCATAGTGAACTACTGACCAAGTGCTGTGGCAAAAGCCTGTAATCCTAGCACTTTGGGAGACCAAGCCAGGAGGCTAAAATGGAAGGATGTGACCGTTGGATTGGAAGAATGTGAAGAAAAGGAGTGCTATGCGGGATGGATGGAAGTATACGAAGTGTGAAACTGAAAGGTGTGGAGAGTGGAATCGAAGGATTTGAAAGATGAAATGGAAAGTGTGTAAGGTGGAATGAAATGGTAAGAAGGATGGATAGAAGTTTATTTAATTTATTTATTTATTTATTTTGGAGATGGAATCTTGTTCTGTTGCCCAATCTCAGCTCACTGCAACCTCTGCCTCCTGGGTTCAAGGGATCCTCCTACCTCAGCCTCTGAGTAGCTGGGATTACAGGCACATGCCATCATGCCTGGCTAATTTCTTGTATTTGTAGAAGAGACAGGGTTTCACCACGTTGGCCAGGCTGGTCTCGAACTTCCTGACCTCATGTGATCAGCATGCCTCAGCCTCCCAAAGTGCTGGGATTACAGGCGTGAGCCACCACGTCCAGCCAGATAGAAGTATATGAAGGGTGAAATTGAAAGGTGTGGAGGGGGCATGAAAGGATATTTTAGGTGTAGTGAAAAAAATGTGAAGAATGAAATGGAAGGTTTTGAAGGGTGGAACGGAAGGACATAGAAGGACCAGAGTGTGAAAAGTGGAATGGGAGGATGTTTAGGGTGGAATGAAGAGTTTGAAGGATGTCATGGAAGGGTGTGAAGAGTGGAACTGAAGGGCATGAAGGGTGAACTGGGAGGATGCTTAAAGTGGAATGGAAGATGTGAAGGATGTAATGAAAGGACATGAAGAGAGAAATGGAAGGTCGTGTAGTGGACTGGAAGAGTGTCAAAGTGTGTAAGGTGGAGTGGAAGAATGTGAAGGTTGTAATGGTATGGGGTGAAGAACGGAATGGAAGGGTATGAAGGGTGAAATGGAATTGTGTGATGGATGAATGGAAGGGTGTGAGGGTAGAATGAAAGGGTGTGTAGGGTGCAGTGGGAGGGTTTTCAGGGTGTAATGGAAGGGTGTGTAGAGTGGGATGGAAGACCTATGTGTAGGGCTGTGGCTTCGAGAAAGTCACACAAACCTACCTATGGGGTTTAGGTGGGAGTAGGTAGGGGGGAAGTCTCAGTAACCAAGAGGGTCTTGGGCAGAACCATGCAAAGGAGGAGCTGGGTGTAAGTGAGGAGTGCAGGTATTACAAGTGCTTTAGCAACTGCAGGGTCCATTGCATATTAAGAAGATGTGAGGCTAAATCTGGAGCTCAGACAGCAGAGGCCCAGGTGTCTCCAGGACACCTTATTTTTTACCTGGTCTATGTGTATAGAAATGAATATATTGCAAAACGGTACTGGTCCCAGCCCAGGTGACTCTTGGGGGCTCTATCTGTCAGGAATTGAGAGAGCTTGGCTGACTCCATGGCCTCACCCTGGTGCAAGCTATGCCTGTGCCCTGCAATGAGAGGTAACTTTGTCCCAGACCAGGGACTTTAGGACCCTTAAACATCCCTGACAGGATAGACACTTGGAAGGTCCCAAGCTACAACTTCCCTCTCTGCTTGTCACCAGAGTGTTCCGGGAAAAACCTCATGAGTCCAAGGCCTGGAGCCAGAATCCACCAAAAGACCTTGAATGGACAAAGACTGCCTTTAGCTCCTGTTTCTGGAACCTGCCCAGAGTACATACGCCTCTCAGAGGTGACAGAGAGCCCTCTTCTAGGAGGATCTTTGCTTCTGGGCTTTACTTGGATAGGTTTCCTTCATCTATGTGGGGTATTTGTCCCTGGAAGGATACACTGTTTGAATCAATAGGAATCAGGGATTTCAGTCTGCCAGTCCAAAGCCTGGATCTGGACAGTGTTGGTGAATACTAGGACACACACGGGTTCACCATGTTGGTGAACCCTAGGACACACACGGGTGATAACAGCAGCAGCCGCCAATCACTGAGCACTGATTGTGTGCTAGGAACTGTGCCCAACATTTCTGCAGAGATGGTCTCATTTAATTTTCATGACCCCCTAAATTAGGCACCAGTATTTCCTTGAATGTTCCAATGAGGAAACTGAGGCTGAGAGGTGAAGGAATCTGTCTAAAATCTGCCACTAATACTGACTACTGGGGACTGGGTGTGGTAGCTCACATCAGTAATCCCAGTACTTTGGGAAGCTGAGGTGGGTGGATCACCTGAGGTCTGGTGTTCAAGACCAGTCTGGCCAATATGGCCAAACCCCCTCTCTACTAAAAATACAAAAATTAGCCGGGCATGGTGGCATGCACCTGTAATCCCAGCTACTCAGGAGGCTGAGGCAGCAGAATCCTTGAACCCTGGGAGACAGAGGTTGCAGTGAGCTGAGATCACACCACTGCAATCCAGCCTGGGTGATAGACTGAGACTGTGTCTCAAAGAAATAGAATAGAATAACATAAAATAAAATACTGACTGCTGAGGTTCTAACCCACGTCCCTCTGACCCAAGGGTAAGAGGTATACCTCCCAATCCCCACCCCCTCAGCTACCCACCCCAGGCTTGCTCACCTTCAAAGACTGTGTCCTGTTAGCCTTTCCCAGGCTGCATCCTGGGCCTCACCTTGCAGCAAAACAGACTTGTTCCCTTTAGAATGTGTACACAAAGCAAGATGCAAAATTCACAAAGGCCACTTTAAGCTCAAAGTGTTCATGCCCAGCTGAGGAAACAAGCTTTGGTGGTGGTGATGGTGTGTATGCGTTAGTGGGTGGGTGGGTGGGAGAAAGGACCTTCCAGGAATCTCTGCTGCCTGGACTGCAGCTGTTTGTTATCATGGAAACCATGGCTGCTTTGAAACTGGTTGCTGAATTCCTCCTCCTGCCAACTTCTGATCTATGTGCATGCCCTGGCTGGGGGAAGGGAAGTCAAGCCAGGAATCTCTCCTTTCCAACAGTTCTACTACCCAAACCCACAGTACATGGGAAACCTCCAAGTGTATGGCAACCTTTACACCAGGATGTCCCTGGATAGGCCTAGTCACCTGCTGAAGGTGCTGTGGCACTTCCAGCCCAATGCAGGGGCAGCTGCTGCCATGTCCTGCCTCAGCCTCTGAGGCTTCAGGGAGCTCACATCCAATCCTGATCATATCCATGCTCCATCCAGTCCCCTGCTGGGGATAGGGGTAGCAGTGGTTGCTGAGCAGGGCAGAGAAGGGGAGGCTGGGTAAAGCCTGGGGCTCCGAGGGGCAGAGAGTAGGAAGCCAACCTGTCTGGGGGCTGTGGGGTGGCACCTGGTAGGAGGGATTCCACAGGAGCTGTGGCTCCAAGCCTTCCTACCTTCCCTTCCTGCCCCTATGCATGCTCATGGTCCCATCAGACTTTACTTACAAAGCACAAATTCAAAGATACAATTATTAAGAATTTCACGGCCGGGCGTGGTGGCTCATGCCAGTAATCTCAGCACTTTGGGAGGTTGAGGTGGGCGAATCATGAGGTCAAGAGTTTGAGACCAGCTTGGCCAACATGGTGAAACCCCATCTCTACTGAAAACACAAAGAATTAGCTGGGCATGGTGGTAGGTGCCTGTAGTCCCAGCTACTAGGGAGACTGAGGCAGGAAAATTGCTTAAACCCGGGAGGTGGAGGTTGCAGTGAACTGAGATCACACCACTGCACTCCAGCCTGGGAAACAGAGCAAGACTCCATCTTAGAAAAAAAATATTAGCCGGGTATGGTGGTGCACACCTGTAATCCCAGCTACTCAGATGGCTGAGGCAGGAGAATAACTTGAACCTGGGAGGCAGAGGTTGCAGTAAGCTGAGAGTGCACCACTGCACTCCAGCCTGGGTGACAGAGCAAGACTCTGTCTCAAAATAAAAATAAAAAATAAAATAAATGTGTTTTGTAGAGACAGAGTCTTGCTATGTTGCCTAGGCTGGTCTTGAACTCCTGGTCTCAAGTGATCCTCCTTCTTGGCCTCACAAAGTGTTAGAGGCATGAGCCTGTAGTAGGCATGCCTGTAACACTGAATGAAGATTATAGGCATGAGCCACTGTACCCAGCATGAGGGAAGTTATTGCAAAATATAGAAAGTCATGAGACTATTCATGTCCTTTGACACAATCATCCTATCCCTTAGTGTTGATTTCAAGACAGTCATCCAAAGAATAAAGAAAAGCTCTCTGCAGAAGGATATGTATTGCAGTATTGCTTCTCATGGCAAAAAATTGGAAGTAAACTCAATGTCAGAACAAGAGGAGAATAGTTAATTAAATGATGTATCTACTGCAAGGAGTTATGCAGTCATCGGGGAAGATTAACCTGAAAACTCTTAAGTAGCTTGAGGGATGCTTGTGATGATCTAAATCAAAGTCAAAAAAACAAGATTTAAAACCACATGCACTAGGATGATAACAAGATGAAAATGTGTTCCTGCAGAGAAAGATTGGAATGGAAAGAGTAAAGACAGAATTTTTGTATTGTTTGGATAATGAGATCATGGGGTGACTTCTTTCTCATTTTACCAGACCTCGTGCACCATGGTTATATTCGTTTCTGTGCAACAAAGACAATTAATAGATGAAAAAAATCAAAGTAATGGACCTAGTGGTCATTTTCAGGATTAACAATACCCTGTGATGGTCTGATTGGTGCCCATGCAGACGAAGGTCCTTATCTGCCTGCCTGGATGGCTTCACATTGCCTAGCAACTACCTGCTTATCAGCAGTTGCTAGGAAACCAAGGACACAGCTGGACTCCTGACCAATAGCACAGTGTCCATACTACTGCCAGCCTTTCCTTCAAGTTCTCTCCAGCAGTCATGCTCCTGTCTCGCCATTCCTCTTCTTCTCCTGCTCTCCTCCTTCACATTCCTACCTGCCTGGGGCTAACCTGTGAGCAGCACTCAGTGGTGTCCCCACAATCATACAACCTGACACAACACAGGTGATCACCAGTTCCACAGGACTCTCTTCCTTCCCTTGGTTCCTCTGCTTCCTTCTTGCTCCAGGACTGAGGCCTGAACCAGAGTGTGTGGATGGCTCAAAGTTTAAATCTGTAGTTATCCCACCATCCCATTGAGACAAGTATTGCCCACAGCCTCCATTGTGTTCTAGGACCTGATAATCCTACTCCTTGGGAGAGTGATTCCTTCAGGAAAGGCATTGAGCTCAGCCCAGGGCTCCCATCGTAGTGCCTGGTGGAAGCAAATCCATGATTCTATTTTTTTTTTTTTTTGAGATAGAGTCTCACTCTTGTCATCCAGGCTGGAGTGTAATGGCGTGATCTCGGCTCACTGCATGAGCCACCACACCCAGCTAATTTGTTTTTATTTTTAGTAGAGATGGGATTTTGCTATGTTGCCCAGGCTGGTCTCAAACTCCTGACCTCAGGTGATCTGCCCGCCTCGGCCTCCCAAAGTGTTGAGATTACAGGTGTGAGCCACTGTGCCCGGCCAAATCCATGATTCTTGAACGCATTCTTTGACAGGGGTCACGTGGACATCTCCCTGTTCCAAGTGGCCCACTTTAAAGAGAAAGAAAACTTCATCTAGGGTGGATTAATCTGAACACAAAGATCCTGGGAGACTCCAGTTTTCCACCATTGTTGAGAATTATCCTCGCTGCTCTGCATTTCTCATTCCTATCACCTCCATGTGTTGTTCCACTGTCACCTCCATGCTGAGGAAGTTGCCATGTATCTCTATTCAAAAAGATCTTTCTTCTTCTCCTCCTCTTCCTTATTCTCCTTCTCCTCCTTCTTCCTCTTCCTCTTCTTGACACAAGGTCTCACTATGTTGCCCAGGCTGGTCTTAAACTCCTGAACTCAAGCAATTCACCAGCCTCAGCTTCCCAAAGTGCTAGGATATAGGCAAACACCCAACTATTTTTATTTACAGACAGGATCTTGCTCTGTCACTAGGGCTGGAGTGCAGTGGCATGATTATGGCTCACTGCAGCCTGGGCTCAAGGGATCCTTCTGCCTCAGCCTACAGAGTATCTGGGAATTCAGGCATGTGAAATGACATCTGGCTAATTAAAAAAATTTTTTTTTGAGATGGAGTCTTGGTTGGGTGTGGTGGCTCATGCCTGTAATCCTAGGACTTTGGGAGGCCAAGGTGGGCAGATCACCTGAGGTCAGGAGTTTGAGATCAGCCTGGCCAACATGGTGAAACCTCATCTTAAAAAAAAAAAAAAAAAAAAAAGAGAGAGATGGAGTCTTGCTCTGTTGCCCATGCTGGAGGGCAGCGATGAGATCTCAGCTCACTGCACCCTCCACCTCCCAGGTTCAAGTGATTCTCCTGCCTCAGTTTCTTGAGTAGCTGGGATTATAGGCATCCGCCATCATACATGGCTAATTTTTGTATTTTTGTAGAGAATGTGTTTCACCATGCTGGTGTTGAACTCTTGACCTTAGGTGATCTGTCCACCTTGGCCTCCCAAAGTGCTGGGATGACAGACGTGGGTGTGTATTTCATATCTCCTTGCCACTAGAATATAAATTGCTGGAGAGCAGATACTCTGTGCTTCTGTTATCACTGGCACCTACAACAGCCTCAGGCGCAAAGAAGTTAAGGTTTATGGCCTGCCTACTCTTGTGTACAGCTCACCTACAACAACTTCCCACTCATGAACTAACTTAATCAAACAACCCTTTGACGCCAGCTTTATGATTCCCTTCTTACACATCTGAAAACCTGTTTCAAGATCACACACCTAATGGGTGGTAGAGCCAAGGATTTGATTCCCAGCTCACTCCCTGTTCCTCAGAATCCTAGCTGTTGCTATTATAATCTGGATCCAGGCCAGGCACGGTGGCTCATGCTTGTCATCCCAGCACTTTAGGAGGCCGAGGCAGGCGGATCACTTGAGGTCAGGAAGTTCGGGACCAGCCTGGTCAACATGGTGAAACTCTCTACTAAAAATACAAAAAATTAGCTGGGTGCGGTGGCACCTGCCTGTAATCCCAGCTACTCAGGAGACTGAGGCAAGAAAATCACTTGAACCTGGGAGGGAGCCGAGACTGCACCTGTGAACTCCAGCCTGGGCAACAATAGTGAAACTGCGTCTAAAAAAAAAAAGAAAAAAAAAAGGCTAGGAGCGGTGGCTCACGCCTGTAATCCCAGCACTTTGGGAGGTGACGGCGGGTGGATCACGAGGTCAGGAGCTCAAGACTAGCCTTGCCAAGGTGGTGAAACCCCGTCTCTACTAAAAATACAAAAAAATTAGCTGGGTGTGGTGGTGGGAGCCTGTAATCCCAGCTACTCGGGAGGCTGAGGCAGGAGAATCACTTGAACCCAGGAGGCAGAGGTTGCAGTGAGCTGAGATGGCAACACTGCACTCCAGCCTGGACAACAGTTCGAGACTCCATCTCAGGAAAAAAAAAAAAAAAAAAGGAATCCGGATCCAAAGCGGACAAGCATCTGTGTCTCCCCCACGCCCACACACTTATGTCTGGCCTCGGCTTGACTTCGGGCCTCGCTGCCACGGAGACGACTCAGGATTTAGGAATAGGTGGCAACTAAGGCAAGGACCTGCAGGGGTGAGGGAGGGAAACTGCCGAAGAGGGTGGGACATGCGGGGCTTAGTGGTTTGGCTGAGTTCATCCTCGCGTCGGTCCCCTTGGTCTCTCTGATCCTGTGCGCTCCCGTGTGCCCTGCACCCTGCGCCCATGCGAGTCCACGGAGCCCATCCTGCGCCCCTGCACTCGGGCTAAGGCTTCCGCCCCATTCCCTCCGGGCTTAGTTCTGGAAGGTCCCGAGCCACCAGGCCGGCTATCCTCTTCGATACCTTGCATCAATGTTTTCGTTTTCCATGTAGAGATCTTTCACTTCTTTAGGTTAATTCCTAGGTATTTTATTTTATTTGTAGTTAAACAGGATTACTTTCTTGATTTCTTTTTCAGCTTGTTCACTGTGGGCACATAGAAATGCTAACAGCCGAGCGTTACAGCTCACGCCTGTAATCTCAGCACTTTGGGAGGCCGAGGTGGGCGGATCACCTGAGGTCAGGAGTTTGAGATCAGCCTGGCCAACATGGCGAAACCCCATTTCTACTAATAATACAAAAATTTGCCAGGCATGGGGGTATGTGCCTGTAATCCCAGGGGGGCTGACGCAGGAGGATCACTTGAACCTGGGAGGTGGAGGTTGCAGTGAGCAGAGATCGTGTCCCTGCACTCCAGCCTGGGCAACAAAGCGAGACTCCATCTCAAAAAACAAAACAAAACAAAACAAACAAACAAACAAAAGAAATGCTACTAATTTTTGTATGTTGATTCTGTATCCTGAAACTTTACTGAATTTGTTTTATCAGTTGTAATAGTTTTTTGGTAGAGTCATTAGGTTTTTCCAAATATAAAATCATGTCATGTGTAAACAAGGATAATTTGACTTTTTCCTTTGTAATTTGGATGCCCTTTATTTCTTTCTCTTATCTGATTGCTCTAGCTAGGACTCCCAGTACTATGTTGAATAACAGTGGTGACAGTGGCATCCTAGCTGTGTTCCTGCTCTTAGAGGAAAGGCTTTCAGTGTTTCCCATTCAGTATGATACTAGCTGTGGGTCTGTTGCATATGGATTTTATTATGTTGAAGTATATTCCTTCTATATCCAGTGTTTTGAGGGTTTTTTTTTTTTTTTTTTGAGACGGAGTCTCGCTCTGTCGCCAGGCTGGAGTGCAGTGGCGTAATCTCGGCTCACCGCAACCTCCGCCTCCTGGGTTCAAGCAATTCTTCCGCCTCAGCTTCCCAAGTAGCTGGGACCACAGGCAAGTGCGATCATGCCCGGCTAATTTTTGTATTTTTAGTAGAGACGGGGTTTCACCGTGTTGGCCAGGATGGTCTCAATCTCTTGACCTTGTGATCCGCCCGCCTCGGCCTCCCAAGGTTTTTTTTTAATCATGAAGAGATGTTGAACTGTATAAAATGCTTTTTCAGCATCCATTGAAATTGTCATATGGTTTTTGTCCTCATTCTGTTGTTATATGATATTGATTGATTTGCATTATGTTGAACCATCTTGCTTCCCTGAGATAAGTCCCACTTGGTCATGATGATTTTTTTTTTCTTTTCTGAGATGGAGTTTCACTCTTGTTGCCCAGGCTAAAGTGCAATGGTGCAATCTCAGCTCATCGCAATCTCTGCTTCCTGGGTTCAAGGGATTCTCCTACCTCAGCCTCCCAAGTAGCTGGGATTACAGGCATGCGCCACCACACCTGGCTAATTTTGTATTTTTAGTAGAGACGGGGTTTCTCCATGTTGGTCAGGCTGCTCTCGAACTCCTGACTTCAGGTGATCTGCCCACCTCGACCTCCCAAAATGCTGGGATTACAGGTGTGAGCCACCGTGCCTGGCTGAGGAATGATTTTTAAAAATGTGTTGTTGGATTCGGTTTGCTACGATTTTGTTGAGGATTTTGCATCAATGTTGGCCTGTAGTTTTCGTGGTTTGATGTGTCTTTGGTTTTGGTGTCAGGATAATACTGGCCTCAGAGAATGAGTTTGGAAGTATTCCCTTCCTTTTTTTCACAATAGTTTGAGCAGGATTGGTATTAATTCTTCTTTAGAAATCAGCAGTGAAGCCATCGGGTCCTGGGCTTTTCTTTGCTGGGAGACATTTTATTACAGCTTAGATCTTGTTACTTATGATTGGTCTGTTCAGGTTTTGGATTTCTTCATGGTTCAATCTTGGCAGTTGATTGTACTTAAGAATTTATCCATTTCTTTTAGATTTTCCAGTTTATTGGCATATAGTAGCTCAGAGTAGCCACCAAGGATTCTTTGAAATTCTGCAGTATCAATTGTAATGTCTCCTTTTTAATCTCTAATTTCATTTATTTGGCTCTTTTCTTTTTTTCTTAGTCTGTTAATCTGGCTAAGGTTTTGGCAATTTGTTTATCTTTTCAAAACAACAACTTTTTGTTTTGTTGATTGTTTGTACTTTGTTTGAATTTTATTTCTGCTCTTTATTTTTTCTTTACTAATATTGGGTTTGGTTTGCTCTTGCGTTTTTGTTCTTTAAGATGTGTTATTAGCTTATTTGATGTTTTTCTTTTTTTGCTGTAGATGCTTATAGCTGTAAAATTCTCTTTTAGTATTGCTTTTGCTGTATCTCATAGATTTTAGTATGTTGTGTTTCCATTATCATTGGTTTCAAGAAATTTTTAAACTCCTTTCTTAATCTCATCATTTACCCACTGGTCATTCAGGGTCATATCATTTAATTTTAATGTGTTTGTACAGTTTCCAAAATTCCTTTTGTTACAAAAAAATTTCTAGTTTTATTCAAGATTAGCATTTAAATTGGTGGACTTTTTTTTTTTTTTTTTTTTTTTTTTTGAGACGGAGTCTCGTTCTGCCACCCAGACTGGAGTTGGAGTGCAGTGGCACCATCTCAGCTCACTGTAACCTCTGACTCCCTGGTTCAAGCGATTCTCCTGCCTCAGCCTCCTGAGTAGCTGGGATTACAGGCACACACCACCATGCCCTGCTAATTTTTGTATTTTTAGTAGAGATGGGATTTTACCATGTTGGCCAGGATGGTCTCCATCTCCTGAGCTGGTGATCTGCCTGCCGTGGCCTCCCAAAGTGCTGGGATTACAGGCATGAGCCATTGCACCCGGCCACAAATTGGTGGACTTTGAGTAGAGTGAATTGCCCTTTTCAGTGTGGGTGGGCTTCATCCAAACAGTTGAAAGCTGCAGAGAATTCTTCCAGCTTTTCTAAGGCTTTTGGACTTGAACTGTAGCATCAGCTTTTCCCTGGGTCTTCAGGCTGCCAACCTATTCTATAGATTTTGGACTTGCCAGCCTATGTAACATGTCAGCCAATTTCTAAAAATAAATGTCTCAATATATATAGACATCTTATTGGTTCTTTTTCTCTGGAGAACCCTAATACAGTGTTGCCCTTAGGCTTAATGAGTGATTATACTGAACACCTTTAGAACAAGGAAGGCCCCAATGGCCATCCTAGTAGGCTATCACTTAAGTGTTCACACAAGTCTCGGTTCAGCTTCAAGGATGCCTGCGCTCTCTCGCTCCCTGACTACCCTCCCCTCAGTGCATTAAAAATACCCCCATGCCCTCAGCAAAGGAGTGAGGGCCATTTGAGTCTCCCCACAAAAAGTTGGACACTCCTTAGAGGTGGTACGGCAGGAAGTTGGAGGCAAGCCCCATATACCCTGCCTGCAATGATTCTCAGTGTTGTGGCCCCAAAAATCATTTCACCTCCAGCTGGGAGCTAAAACTCAGAGGCCAGTTCCTTGGGGATGCCCTGAGCTACCAGACTGTACTTGCAACTTCCTGATCACAGGAGAGAATCAGAGCTTCCTCTAGAGAGATCCAAGGTTTTATCTTGAGAATGGAATAAGCTAGAGTCAACTAATTGCACTATGCTGTGCAATGTGATGTGCAGTGCAGGCAACAGAAGCAAATAGTTTAGTCCTAAGAGGACTCCCCCATGCTTCTGAGGGACTCCCATGAGGAGCCTTGGCTATTTGGAGAAGAAAGAAGGTCTAAAACAAATAGGGCATTTTTTTTTTCTCTCTTAAAAGAGCTGAGGACATCAAATTCAGATGCAGATTGTACACCTGCCACATTTAGCAGAAAACTGCTGACCCAGGCAGCTGACCTGAAATCCATTCAAATCAGCAAGTTAGTTATGCATAACTTTCTTATTTTTGAAATGAAAAGCCAGGGTCTTGGCCTAAACTGGGTTTTTCTCTCTCTTTCTTTTTTGAGGTGGAGTTTCACTCTTGTTGCACAGGCTGGAGTGCAGTGGCACAATCTTGGCTCACTGTAACCTCCGCCTCCTAGCTTCATTGATTCTCCTGCCTCAGCCTCCTGAGTAACTGGGATTATAGGCACAGGCCACCACACCCAGCTCATTTTTGTATTTTTAACAGAGACGGGGTTTCTCCATGTTGGCTAGGCTGGTCTCGAACTCCTAACCTCAGGTGATCCACCCACCTTGGCCTCCCAAAGTGCTGGGATTAAAGGCATCAGCCACTGTTCCTGGCCTTGTTTATTCTTTCTACATAGGCTTATCCTACCGGAGACTAGAGAAAAGCCACAGTTACCTGGATCTTAGGTAAAGAACATTTTTCTCAAAGTGTGGGTGTCCTGCTAGACTCCATTTTTATTATAAGAGCTGAGATACAAAAGTTTAGGAACACTTTCATCTCTAGAGGAAGATTCCCATAGTCAGCCACATTACTGAACATGTTTGCAATGTGATGTAAGCAAAAAAGTCAGACGGTCCAGAAGGTGGATAGGATCCCTATGCCCCTTTACCCCTGTTTTCTTTGTGTGACCTGACTGAAAATCACAGAGTGCCTTAACTATGCTGTGACTCAGCCAGCTGCAGGTTTTCCCCAGCAGGCTTGAACCCAAACCGAGGCCTTCAACATTCTCAACACTGACAAAGGTACCTAGGTTGTTGCCCAAAACACTGAAGGAAACTGGCTATATCCCTGAGCCTCCTATAAACTCTATACCTGACCCTCTTGCTGCAGAAATATCTACGTAGAATCCCTTTTCTTTTGCTGTTAGTCTCAGAGATATACTGTACTCCACTCTGTGTCGGCTCCCCTATTAAAGGCTTTGAACTGATCACCCTGAATTTAGTGCTTCTGTCTTTGGAATCCCAGCCAGCCCCATCTTGGTATGGTTTGAAGTAGTCCCTTGTGGGAATTCCCCTGATGCTGCTTCTGGGGTGGCTGGGCAGAATAACAAGAGAAAAGTAAATCTCTCCCTCTGCCTGCATTCATAAGCCATCCAGATCTCACAAGGACACATGTTCATTTCCATTTTCTGTCTCCAGCCAGAAGCAAAGGGTCCCATGTCCCTCTTTCTCCTCCTTGCATCTGCCAGGAGGCAGGGCTATTCCTCCCAGGATTTCAGTTCCCTCAGCTGACATGTGAGGACATTCCAGTGCTGTGAAGGTCAGGATGCGACCATTTATAATATATATAAAGTGTTCAGTATGTTAACTCATTAACCCTAAGGGCAACATTGTATTTGTCAGGGTTCTCCAGAGAAAAAGAACCAATAGGATGTGTATATATATTGAGACATTTATGTTTAAAAATTGGCTGACATGATTCTATAGGCTGGCAAGTCCAAAAACCCCTCTTCAGTTTTGCCAGCTTCTTCTCCAGTTTCCCCAAAGTCGGTAAAGGGTGGTACCATCCACTGAGCATGCATCCTCATCAGTGGGATTAATGACCTTATAAAAAGACCCAAGGGAGCTTGTATGCTCCTTTGCCCTGTAAAGGCACAGCTTGAAGGTGACATCTGTGAGGAAGAGGGCCCTGTCTAGACATTGAATCTGCCAGCACCTTGTTCTTGGTCTAAATACTCTGGAGAACTGTAAGAAATAAACAAACATTTGTTGTTCATAAGCCACCCAGTTAATGGTATTTTCTTATAGGAGCCTGAATGGACTAAGATACCCAGCATGGAGAAGGGGATATGCCTGGGCCTGGGGCCTTTGGAGGTTGTGAGAAATTCTCTAAGGTGGCTGCTTCTCAGGAACTCCCTTAAGTCAAACTCATACACAGACCCAGCCCCTGGCCCTGGAGCTGGGAAAGACATCGAACCTTTGGTTGCCTGTGCTGGTGTGGATCCTGTAACTCTGCGAGACCACTGGGTGATGCTGGCAGGTTTGACTCTGGGCAGGTAGAGAACAAGAAGGAGGAAGGGGCAGTGGGAAAATGGAGTGATCAAGAGTAGCCTACATTGGTCAGGTGTTTGGCCACCCACCATTCAAATTCTTCTTTTCAGGATGAACCTCATTGTCCAGCCCTGTGTGGGTGCTTCGGCGTCTCAAAGTGCTGGGATTACAGGCCTGAGCCACTGTGCCCAGCCTAATACACAAAAGCTTATTGAATGCTTACATTGTGCCAGGGCTTATGGATGTATGGATTTCAGAGCTCATAGCCCAATAGAGAAGACAGGCAATGAATAGAAAAATGGCTCAAAGCATCACAAGTGCTCCGCAATGAAAGCCCATCAGCTCCTTCGTCCTTCCTCAGCCACATGCCCAGTGTTGGCCTTGGGACATTGCTGCCTGGGGACTCTCCCTCCTTTAGATGCTGCCCTTGGGCCTGTGCCCTGATGCCCGGCCCTGCCCTCCCTGCTGAGTGTGCTGTTGGCACCTTCCAGGCTCAGGTGAGCTGCTGAGGGGCACAGTGACTCTCCTGCTCAAGCAGGGACAATGGAACCCACATCACATGAAGGTGAGGCACTAGAGAGTCATCTAGCAGAGCAGCTAAATGATCTGGACTGCCCAGTTTTGACTCCCAGCAAGGGCTCTTACCAAGTGTGGGACTCTGAGCAGATTACTTGACCTGTCTGTGCATCATCTGTAAAGTGGGCTGATAACAGCATCTCCTCCTGGTGTCCCTGTGCAGACTGACTGGTTTTGTGTCTATAGAGCATTGGGGATAGCAAAGGCCTCCTGCTGGTATTATGGATAAAATGCAGCTTGATCAAGTGCATCTTCACCTGGGTATGTGGTTCTTTCTGTTTCTTCCTTAAACAACTTGGCTCAGTCCTCCTGATAACCCTTGGGGTCTGGAAAGTAAAAGGTAGTAAGATCTTTTGAAGATGTATTTTGCTCAATCTGAGTTTTGGGACTGTCTATTGTTGTATGGTTCAGAAGGTGTTGGTTCCAGGGAACCCACAATTTGGGGCCTGTGGAATATCACTGTGGTTTTCAGCAATCTAGTCCAGGTGAGTTCCTGGCTGGATGGGGAGGGGTAGAGGGTGGGGCTGGGTAGTGGACCCACCCAGGTGTCTGTGTGAAGTGTCCTAATTTTCCATGGGCAGCACAGGGAGGAGCAAGTGTGACAAAAATGAGGGAACTCACTTCTTCTTGGAGGGAGGGTTGTATGGAGAGCAGAGGTCTGTGTGTGCTAAAGGAGATGGGTGGGTGGGGCATGAAGAACCCAAAGGACAAGGCCAGCCTGATGAGTGTGTGGCCTGAGGGTTTTTCTGGTAAGAACTGGAAAGCCTGCTAGACAAATTCTAAAAGAGCTGTAACACTCCTTTATTTTCTTAATAAACTTCCTTCCACTTTTCTGTCGGCTTGCTCTTGTGTATCTTCCTGCATGAAGCCAGTAATCCACGTGGCCTCCCATGCTGAACCCCAGTTTTGGGACTCATCCTGTGACACAGCTAGAGGCAAAAGTTTCCATGTCCCTCCTATTCCTCCTTCCATCTGGATGGGATCCAGAGGGCTCTAGGCTTGGCTGCTGTGGCCACCAGATGCAGCTCTACGAGGTCTGCAGGGGTCCTGCCAGCTCCAGATGGACATTCCCTGAGATGCTGTTAGGCCACTTGGGCTGGGGCCCCATGTGGCATCCCTGGCATGGACACATAATGCCCAGCAAAGGCATCATCAAAGTGCCACTACTTTAGCACTGGAAGGCAAATCAGATGGCACTTGTTTGCAGAGAAAGAAACAGACCCAAAGAAGGGTCAGGCAAAGCCAGGACTCAAGGGCTGGTGTTCATACTTCAGATGCTGAGTGGCAGGAGTCCCTTTTTGCTGCCCTTCTCCCAGAGTTCCACAATGAGGTAAGGATGGGTCTCCTTCAGGGCTTGGTAGAGTCGATCTTTGCAGCTCCTGTCCCAGGACTGGCTGAAGCTGAACAGCTTCCGCATCTTGCTGGGCCTGGTGTCCTCAGCCAGCACCCTCTCATACTGCTCCTGGCTCAGCACATGTCCAAGCAGGTTGTCCAAGACAGGTTCCACTGATGTCACTCGGGCTACCAGCTGCTCTCGATACTGGTCCACGAAGTGCAGCAACCCCAGGGCATCCAGACGGGAAGGTAAGGCTGGCAATGAACAAAGACGGGCTCTGACCACAGCCTCCACCTCCAATCCCCATGTTCCGTGCTTTTCTCTCTCTTTTCTGCATCCCTTGCTTCCTTTTGTCTCCAGAAATGCACCTCTATCTTCCTTCATGTCAGCATCTAGCCTGGCATTCTGCTAGAGTGGGGATCAGAAGTGGGGTTCCTTATGGGGGCACTTAGAGGCGCTCAGGTGTGGAGTTCTAGGGTCTCTGTGGATAGGACAAGGGATATGGGGAGGGACCATGCACCACTCTCGAGGGCCTGACCCCTTGTGAGGTCTGCATTGATGAGTCCCTTCCTTTCTTTCTTCCCTTCCCCCAAGAACCAGACTACCACTGCCTCCTGTGGTCTCTGAGAGCTGTTACTAACCTTTGGGGGCTGGAGGGACCAGAGTAGTTGCAGGTGTGAGATCTCCTGGAGGAAAACAGAGATGAAGATGCATCTGTAACAGTGCTAAGTTATTAACACACATGATACACCTCCAAACTCCCATTCACTTCTGAGATTTTTGAGTCAGTCTTGCACTTCACCTAGGCTGGAGTGCAATGGTGTGATCTCAGCTCACTACAACCTCTGCTCCCTAAGGTTCAAGTGATTCTCCTGCCTCAGCCTCCCAAGTAGCTGGGATTACAGGCAAGTGCCATCATGCCTGGCTAATTTTTTGTATTTTTAGTAGAGACGGGATTTCACTATGTTGGCCAGGCTGCTCTTGAACTCCTGAGGTTGTGATCCGCCCAGCTCAGCCTCCCAAAGTGCTGGGATTACAGGCGTGAGCCACTGCGCCTGGCTGAGATTCTTTGATTTAGAAGAAAGCTACAGACAAATTTTGGTAGGATCTAGAGTAAGGGCTGGAAGGGTCCTTAGAGGTTATCTAGGTGAATCCCTTCCTTATGCATATGGGGAAACTGAGGCCCAGAAGTTGTGATCATAGAGTAATAGAGAGAAGGCATCCAAATGAGCAATAGCAATTTCTCCTACAACATCCCAGAGTTGGTTTGATCCAGTGTTGGTCTGAACTGTATCCCTGGTGAACTAACTAAACCCCTTGCTAGATAGCTTGAACTATTTAGCACCTCCTTGTTCTAGCAGGGATCTACTTCCTTGTTCTTTTTTTTTAGCCTTCTAGACTGGCACCGACCAAAGGTGTACGTTCTGGAATTGGATATCGGAATCTAGAATCAACACCAAGCAATCTTTGGACATGGGAATAACAAATGAATTTTAACAGAAAAAAACAGACAACAAAAATGAAGGTACTTAAAAATTGCTTTGCAAAGGAGAGAAAGGGTAAGTTCACAGCAGCTTATAGGTACAAGGGCTGAGAGTCTGAGCAGACTCTAAGTTCAGTGTGAGCTCATGGTGCAGGAGGTGGGTTACAGGGGAGGGAGTTCAGGTTGTGATACCAGGAACACTAGATTCATGTGGGTGGAGAAAAGAGGGTGTTTCACATCCTTTCTGCTGCCTGGACAGTCTAGGGGTCAATTCTGACTCATTCCCACACCGGAGCATCTACTGAGAAAGGTGACTGGATGGCAAAGAATTTACAAACTGGCCGGGCACAGTGACTCATGCCTGAAATCCCAGCACTTTGGGAGGCTGAGGTGGGCGGATCACGAGGTCAAGAGTTCAAGACAAGCCTGACCAATATGGTGAAACCCCGTTCTCTACTAAAAATAGAAAAAAAAAAAAGTTAGCTGGGTGTGGTGGTGCACACCTGTTGTCCCAGCTACTCAGGAAGCTGAGGCAGTAGAATCGTTTGAACCCAGGAGGCAGAGGTTGCAGTGAGTCAAGATCGCGCCACTGCACTCCAGCGTGGGCAACAGAGGAAGACTCTGTCTCAAAAAAAAAAAGGAATTTACAAACAATGGAAGAGGAATGATGGAAGCAGCTGGAGATGTCTAACTTGTATAACAAGAGTCATCAATCAGGAAGGCTATCACCACACTCTTCAAGATTCTCAATGGCTTTCTCATGGGGAAGGAGATAGACTTTTTCTGAGTTCCAAGGGACAGAATTAAGACTGAGAAGAGGCAGAGATTGGCCTAACATGAGGAAAAGATAATATTGCTATGATTTGTTGAGGATTACTGCATGAGGCATGTATAGACATCGCTTTATTTAATCTTTCCAACATTTCTACAAATTAGTCATTATGATCCTCATTTTACAGAAGAGGGACTCAAATGAATTAAGTAATTCCCCAACGTCACCCAGCAAGTAAGTGCCAGAGTGGGATTTGAACCCAGGTCTGAAGATGGGGCAGGTTAGTTCTCCATTAGTGGTTGCACCCAGGCCAGGATTCAGTAACACCCACCCTCTTTCCACTACACTGCGAAGCCAGCTTGTTGTAGCTCAGAATGGATTCACCCTGTTTTGACAGCTGACTAGGGCTGGTTGTCCTAGAAGGACTGTTTAGGGGGTTTGGGTTCTTAGGGTGTTAGTACTAGACTAAGAGTCCACAACTTTTTCTCCAACCCAGAAAATTTATTATTTGATTTCCTCTTGTCTACCTTGAAAATACTGAGCGATACAGGGGAGAGTATCTGAAATTGTCAAATCAGCTTAATCCATACAACCATGTAAGTATCTCGGTCTTATTCTTTCACCTCACATCCAAGCTATCATGTGGATGTCAAAACTTTGTGGATGTCAACAGCTGTTAATTCAAGGGCACTATGAAGACACCATTGCACATGGGAGAGAGCATACATTTTAGAGGGTCAGATGGACTCAAGTTTAAATTCTAGTCATAACAACTGTTACTAACTTGAAAAAGCCACCTACCTCCTGGGGGCTAATTCTTCTCATCAATAAATTGTGATA